>VXBJ01007792.1:120256-261144 GCA_013400055.1 Nycticryphes semicollaris | reverse complement strand
TTTTTTTTTTTTGCTTAACTTATAAAGCAGAGCTGTAGCCACACGAAGCTTGAAAACTTCAGTTTGAGGGCAGATAACAATGTTCTTTGGGCCGGATGAAGCATGAAATTTGTGGGCTTATTTCTTAGCCCACGAAGAGCCTGTTTCTTAGTTTCTACAAGGGGATCAAACTTCCAGGGAAGCACAACAAAGTGGCAGTATCTGTTACCCTTGCATTGCACCATGTTTTACAATAAATTTCTTTGAGCAAGCGCTGAACGTAAGAGTTTGGCCTGCCTAAGAGGGAATATGTGGCTGCTCACTCTTCCTCCTTGCTCTGTGTTAGTTTGCTGTTTTGTCGTGGAGTGTACAGTTGTCTTTGTGCTCCTTTTACCTGAGTTTCTTGCATGTTCAGGAATGGAAAAGTGTTTGGTTAGCGCTTTTTCTCTTCTGCATGAGGATCCTGATAGTAACGATAACGATAAATTGGAGCTTTTGTGGGCCTGATTAAAGTAATTCTCTCAGCTTTGTTTCACCCTTTTATTGTCACCCTTCTCCAGGACCGAGTACTACCTGCCAGGAAGATTCTTGTGCGAATCAGGGTATCTGCAATCAGCAATGGGAAGGCTTCACCTGTGATTGCTCCATGACTTCATATTCTGGGAGCCAGTGTAATGACCGTAAGTAGGCCTTTCCATTGCATTGGTGAGCTGTGAGTTCTGATGGATGGGAACCCAGACAACACATACTTAGTTTTACTTTCAATTGAAATACAACTTCAAAGCCAAACTTTGTTTCCTGGAAAGTTTCAAAAGCCTACAGCAGGTTACTTTTTTTTTTCCTTGTTAAAAGGAAAATAAGCAATTCGGTATCTGTTGAGGTTTTTTTTTTTTTCTTCTTCTTTTTAGAAGCTTACTCAACCAGACCAATGATACGAATTGATGTTAATGGAATTCTTTGTTTGGAGAAACCAGAATTACTTGTATATATTGTGATATACTAAATAGGGAGAAGACAGCTAGGTTTTGTGTATTAAATTGTGCTTTGTGCGTTTCATTTAAACCTTGGTACCAAAGACATGGAATTCATGTAAAACTGCTGATCAGTGTTCTAGATTGTTTACACTGAATTACTAGCTGTATGCTGGGATGAAAAATTGGGTACTCTTTGCTAGAATGTTCAGTTAAAACCGGGTGGTGAGTTTAACATGCAGCAACAGTTTTATGCTTCATGGCATATTGATTTTCTTGATCTCAAAAGATTGGATGTTCTTCTTGGCCTCTGATAAAATAATTGAATAAACCCCTGAAGTCTTCCTTCAGGGGACAGACAATCAGCTTTAAGACATGCCCTCTGTTCATCCTGATATGGCCTTGGCTCCTGCCTGGAGGGAGCACATTGGTTCAGCTCTACACTCTTCCCACTTTGGTCATTTAAGGTGGCAATTAGTCCCTTTCTCCCTCCCTGCTCCAAGGAAAGGAATAAAGGAGCACATTATGAGTGCTGTAGTGAGCATAACAGTAAGCTTCAACAGTTTGGTTTGTTGTGTGTGTAAATTTTAAGACCAGAAAAGGCTCACACAGTTCACTCTGAGCACCTGCATCTCACAAGCTGCTGCTTTTCATTAAGGGTATTAGAGGTAGACTTGATTTGTGGTACTAGCAAGGGCCATGCAATATTGGTGCTACCAGCTCTATGATATCAGAGATATCTGTGATATCAGAACCCTTCCCTAGGAGACCGAGATGTGGCTGAAATAATGATGCATATGACAAGCTGTATGTCATATCTTTAACATATGACGTGTTAAAAAACATGTGGGGATAATCTGCTTCTGCTGAAGGCCAAAAAGCCTGCATTTCTGTGTTGTTCATAAAATGCAGTGTTATCTGTGTTGGTCTCCCAGTTCGTCCAAACAGATATTGGAAACACCTACCAGCATTTCTACTTTTACAAGTGCTGTGTAAGAAGACAGACACAGATTTATTGGCTGTAATGCCACATCTAATTTGGGGCTGTTTTGACATCCAAGATCTTTTGAGTCCAGAAGAAACATTCCATATCAGAGACATAAATTTGGCTCTGGTTTTCTGTCTTTTGGTTTGCTTTATTCAGTTGGACACCCAGTTTCCCATTCTAGCAGTACTTGTTTAGACTTGCTAAGCATAACACATTATAAACCTGTTCTGTAAAAGAAAAGCTACTTTGAATCCTATTGGGCTGTATTTAAGTACATGTCCAGGAAATCTCTGAAGAAGTTATTGATGCTATTGTTTTGTTTTTTTTTTTTTTCTATTGTGCTGGGCTTCACAGCTCTAGAATGTTGCAGTGCCCTTGTTATGCCATTGCTAATGACTTAGAGCAGGCTCTGAAGTGTCAGGAAGCCAGATTCCTGTGTCTGTAATTGGGGATTCCTTGCTGCTTTTTAGAGCTGGCAGCTGGAGACCGTGCAGAGCAGAGCCGGGGGTTTGATATGCGTGGGGATGACGTGGGCAATGTACTAGCCAGCTTCCCAGTGTTGGGCTTGGCTGGTGATTTAGAAATGCCAGGGGATGTGGGTTTCAAAATGGTCTGGAAAGGTAAGTCATGCGGTCTTCTGGAGCAGGAAGAGACTTCAACCAGGATCTTCAAAAAGTACGTATAATAACTTTTTATGTTTTGTTTGTTTGTTTAGTTGTTTCCATGTATCAGAACAATGAAGACTCCTGTCTCCAGGAGTTCTGCTCCTGGTTGCCTGAAGAAGTTATAAAGTGTTGTGCATTGTGGAGAGGGACAGGCTTCTTTCCTGTTCCTATCTGTTAGATACGGTTGCCATTATACCCCATTCTAATGGAAGTATAGGCACTTGTGTGTTAATTGAATTAAATGTTCCTTAGACTGGGCTTTAGTGCAAGTAATGGCAGGGGGAGATAATTTCTGTGTAACCTGAAGCCTTGCTATTATTTAGAAATACATCAGGCTCTTTGGTAGAACTTTTTTTTTTTTTTTTTTTCCACAGGAGTCTAATTCTATTAATTTAGTAGAGGGCTATTTCTACTTTATGGGCAAATTGTGGTCTCTCAGTGATGTAAATATGGAATATTGAAGTCAATAGAACAGGTCTAGATTTACACAATGGAAAGAATAGCAAAAGGAGGGCTTACTGAATATAGTTTGTCTTTCCATTTTTGCTGTATCAACGCATCCACACTGGGAAATCGGCATTTCCATGTATTTGATGCCTCTGAGATAGGTAAACAGCATGTCTGGTGTTCACTTCAGTTGTTCTTGATGATCTCTTTATATCATTCCTAGTTAACTGTTGGTAAGTGTGATCTCTTATTTGCTAGTGTAAACTTTGCCAAGTCATTCAGTCTTACTACTATGCAGGAAAGTTTGGTGCGCCAGTACGTTCTTGCTTTTCAGTTTTGTCTGGAGAAATTGGACTGGGCCATTGAGCTTCCCAATTCAGATACAACTGGCTTGGAATTGCCGATTCGGAAAAGGTGAAGGAGAAGCACTGGTTTCAGACACGCACTTTATACATCTACAGATACGTCTGTACTTTCACTGGTATTGTTTAACAAGACAAGATTTTAAATTCCTAGAAGAAATTATGATACAACCTCAATTTTTGGCTGTTGTTGTATAGCTCACATTTCGGTATTTTTTTACACAGTAGGGATCAAGATTCCTCAGAATAACAAATTAATAGAAACTATAGGGACATAAATTTAGTTTTAGTATGCTTCCTTTTGAGTTGTGTCATTTCTAATAGCAATGTTAAGAAATAAAACCAACAAACACAGACACTCCCCCCCACACACACGCACCCCGCTCTCAAATTTACTTGAGAAGGTTTGTTGTACAAAACTGAATGCAAAGGTCTGCCTTGCATACTAGCCAGCATTATCACCTATAAAGGAAGGCAGAAATAGAAGCAATTGTGCTATTTGGGATATATGGTTCAGTTCTCCTTGCTATTTCAGATTTCTTCTACATTTTTTTGAAGTGGCCCTCATTCTGCAGTCTTTAGAGAGTCTTCAATCAATTCAGTATCACATTCAATAAATCTGGGCTTTTAACCTATTTTCAGAATGTGTTACCCTAAGATGTAGGGAATCAGCATTAATATACTGCATTTGATAATTCAGAAACAGCCTTGGCCTGCCAAACTGTTACTTAGACTGTTCAAATGTGTAGCTTTGAGCACATAAAGAACCATAACAAAAGGTAACCCACAATATTAGTGAAGCATCTTGCCTCTGGAGTCAACTCGATCCTGTTACTGTCCTTCACCATGATATGAGTTGAAAACCATGGTAGTTAGAGACTCCAAGTTACCTGAGTTACGGCGTGTATTTAAACTGTTGTACTGTGAACAGCTTCCCAGACTCTTTAACTTAATCATGTTCTTGTCTGTCTGCTCAAACAATGCTTTTTTGTTTATTTTTTTCTGCACAGAGAGAGTGCAAAAAAAAAAATAGGCTTCAGCAATCTAGGTACTGGAAATGGTATATGTATGCCAAAATAGATCATAGAAATCAGTGCTTGTTACTCAGTGCCTCATGCAGATGAGTAACAATGAGGGTCAGGCTTTCCAGGATAAATTGCTAGGCTAACACAAGTATTTATTAATGGAGGCTGTTTGTCTGTAAAAGATCAATAACCTGCAGCAATGACTAGTGCAAGCAGAGTATAAAGCGCTTTTCCAAACAGTTGTTCTGGGTTTGTTTTGTTTTTTCTTTTGAAACATTTAAGTCCGAGTGCTGACTATTGATTAACTTTGTAGGGAGGTTATTTATTCATTTATTTATAGACTCTGGGTTGTAACATCCACCTGGTTTAAAAAAAAAAAATAAGTTTTCTGTTTGATAGGTAAAAAGAAAAGACAGCCCATGTTTGTCTGTCTTGTGTGTGTATCTTCATATGCTTCAGTCTGCATGGTTTTCAAAGAGCCTGTTGATAAGCAAGGCAATCCTCTGATCCTCTGACCTTCCAATGTGATTGTTCAGATAAGTGGTGCTTGGGTTTTTTTGTCTGAAGGAGAGGTAATGCACAGGGCTGTTGTTCTTTTTGCACAGTAAGTTATATTTTTCTTTCAAGATCCCTTTCCATGTGATGCATAACCTATACGCTTCTACTGTCTTTCTTTGAATCACAGTTGGGGGAGGGAAGGATTGGAGGCAAAGGGAGTCACGGTGACTTTTTGTTCATTAATTTAGCACTATCATAGGAAGAGCTTTTGATAACTTCGGTTCTGTAATCATAGTGATTGAGGCTTACTCACTAGCTAAAATATTTTTTTTTTTTTTAGCTTAACTTAAAAGGGAGGATATAGAAATTAACAGAGCAAGTCAAAGACCAATACTTTAGAGTAAATCATGAAGCATTTTGGATTGAATGCCACATGTGTGTTCCTGGTGAGGTGCCAGGGATATCAGAGCAGACCCTTCCCTCTTCCCTAATGCTCTTCTGTTTTCCCCCCCATCTTCATAAGTGAGTGAGTGAGGACCTAAGTGGATTGATGCTTCTGGAGCATAGTCTGTAGACTAGGTTGCAAAACAGCGGTGTTGGAAACAGCTTCCCTCATCCCTGCTTAAACAGCATGGCAGAGTAGTCATGAGAAGAGACTGCTAGCAGGGCAAATGGCTGAAGTAGTAACTGTTACTTTATGGTGAAGGCTTTATTCTGATGTGCTTATGACCCATTCACATACAACACTTGTTTTATCTACGTCAGTGCACAGTTCCAGCTATCTCTATGGCAGGATTCAGCTCCCCAGTTGGGAAATGGACCCTGTTCCCTATCTCTTGTCATTTTGTGTTTTTCACCATCTGGGCCAGTTTTTGTCTGATGTTCATGACCTCCCTTAATGTCAATGCCAGCATGCTCAGCTTGATTTACTTACAGAAACCTTCTTCATTGTTCATGTTTAATTATCACCCATTCATTTGTAACATACCCAGCTTATCACTTACTGAGTCAGAGAGCAAGAGGTTGCTAGTGTGTAGAAAATAAATCTGCGTAGACTTCATTAGTCATGCATGGCTAACCCAGTCAGCTGTTTAAATATCAGCACGCTTAGGGATTTGCCTTTGATACTACAGAGACATCCACCCTACACTGAAGCAAGAGTCACCTCTGATTTATCTTGAGTGAATCATATTTCATTACAGCAGGTCAGGCACCCTGCCTACTTCTTACTTCCCTCCTCACGCTTCGCCCTCGCTTACTGAGTGCTTTTTTACGTACCCTCTACTATAACTAGTGTTTTCCAGCTGATGGCTCATTTTCAGTTCCTACCCTAAGTCTTGGTTGTCTTCTGTCTCTGGATGACCTTATCCTTTGAGAACTGGAATAAAAGGGGAGGGAAATGCAGCTGTGTACTTCTGTAGATGATGTAAATTGTACCATTGTGATTTGGGTTGTGAACTCTGCTTTCAGCCTTCTTACCACTGTTTACTTTCATTTGAGCTGTAACTCCAACAACAGTGACATCTTTAGGGCAAGGATCTAGTGCTACTACTTATTCAAGCACCCTGTGCTTTACTGATGCTTAGTAATAACCCACTTCATAATTGCTTTAGCACTTAAGTGGTTTAAGAATGCTTCTTGTTTTTCTGTGTACTGAGCGACATTTGCCCTCCCTTGAGTAAGAGCTGTAAAACATCAGGTCAGGCTGCAGATCAAGAGCTTGGTTGCCTGCCCTCTATTCCTTTTGGGATGGATCTGGGATGGGTAGTTGTCAGCGACATCAGGGAGAGGAATTGGGCCGTCTCTGTTTTGGGTGAGAAAGGGGGGATTTGAGTGACAGGTGCATTTTGGAATTGCTGCTTCTGTACCTTTCAACTTCTCAAGGTGCCCTGACAGANTGTGAAAGCTAGCCAACTTTATCCTTTTGTGATGCCCAAAATGCAGCTAGGTCTCTAGTGAGTAATTTAATTACGATTGCTTCAACAGCTTGGCAGAAGGAGCATTTAGGATGAGAGCTGCAATCAGTCACTGATATCTGTGCACACCTGGCTGCTGTCAGCACATAAGCTATGGTCCAGCCATGCTACAGACTTCAATAGGATGGAAGGGGAGAGACTTTTTACAGGTGGCAGTGATTACAGCTTCTGTTATCAACCTTTGAGCAGTTCAAGCAGTTACTTAATTCTCTTCCTGACGCTGCTCAGCAGCTCTGCCATTTTCATAAACATGTCACTGAAGGGTCTTGCCATAATTTTGTTCCTTGTGATCTCTGCTCTCTTTGACAGTAGATTTTTTTTTTACGTTTTTGGTGGACATGGCAATAATTATCACTTTTCACATTTGCAAGTAGCTGAGTTATATTGCGCTCTGAGCATTTTGCCCCACGGAAGAGCTGGCCTCTGAAGCTGTTCCTGCAGTAATGGCACAGCCAGGGTGTGATCTCTGATAAGACCTTGATGTAAGTTGACAGCAGTAACAGAAATGTGGTACAGCAAAACCGGAGTCTCTGTTCTGTTATTCCGAGCTCCATTTGCTGCTGCTGATCTCTAAGCACATCCTTCCACTAAATGTAAGTTAATAAATTAAGCATTCTAAATTGTCAAGTGTAACGAGGATCTGATTAATTTTAAATGTAGCTTTTCCCTCGTAATATCCTGCACATGTTCATATTTGCTTTAAGAAGCAGTAGATGTAAAAGATCGGGAAAACACTGAAATAAGTGTCAACCATCAATTTCACTCTTTAATGATTCTTTTCTTCTTTTATCAACTTCTCCGTGGAAGATGGTACAATACTGAACTGGAAGCTGATGGCAAATGTATGTAGTGCTGGATTTTGTAGGTTAAAGTCACCCCGAGTTTAAGAGTAATTATTTTAAGTGGATTTTTGTTTTCACATAATGCTATGGAACTTTTATACTCAATTGTATTGCCCAAATACTGTAGATGAATCTCACACCAGCTATGGTTTCAGCAGCATGAGGTATTTTGGGTGCCACGTGGTAAACAGATGGTACCTGTACTTTTGCAGAGAAGGGAGTAACCCTTGAAAAAGCCTGTTAATCTTGTAGCTGTTGCTGTTGATTTGCGATAGGATGCCCCAGTCACTAATCCAGGTGAAGGCACAGGTGGCTTTTTCCTCCATTCACCCATGAATCTGCCATAACTGGCACTATGGATTATGAAAACGAGTCCCGTGTTGGGCCTAATGTCCTGCATGCAAGCTCTGGTTTACAATAATCTTTAATCTATTTTTTGCCCCAACTGAGTTTTGGGGTTTTGGGTGCTCTCCCATGTTTGTACCACCCAAGTGAATTAGATACGTGTGCTCTAAGTCTGATGTGTGATATGTGTAATGATGTTAGTGAGATGGGATAGATTCACATAGTGCTTTCCCAGACTGCATGGAGTTGTCTGTTTTAGCACATACTGTATTGCCTTCTTATTCCTGTAAAGTCCTCAAGGTGGTTATTGTTTATTTCCCAGGCTGCCTACATAGAAAACAGTTTCCAAAGAGGAATATGCATTAATGGGTGGAGCAGATAGATGGAGATTGAAGTTGGGCTTTGTATTTTATGGTCTAGAATTTGTTTGCAGTAACGAATACAAAAGAATTCCTTTGATTTCAGTTAGGTAACTTGTGATTTATGCCAGTATTGGCAGATCACAATCTGGTGTAGGATTCTCTGAATCCACATATCAAATATGCCTAAATGTATTTAAGACTTATATGTGCTTTTTTGTACCTTAAACTGAGAGCTACTTTTAAGATTACGGCTGTTAGTGTGGACGAATGTATGTCATTAAATATTCACAGGTCACAGGTAGCTGAGAGGTTGCCAATGTGCAGAGGGATGCAGGCAGTGTTTTTCTTTTCCCCTTCTTGCTGGCTTTTGAGCCTTCAAGTCTGGGGCTACATAAGGGAGGAGGCCTGGGAGAGTAGGGAGAGAGAGAGAGAGAAAGATCTTGGATGCTTATCCTGGTTTTTGCAATGGAAAGTATTAACAGAAAAACAATGGCAGGAAGAGTCAGAAGTCCTGAAGGAGATTCTTGTTCACTATCCAGGCTTCCTAATGTACTAATTATTGCCTGTCATTGGAAGAAGCCTAGCTATTGATCTCCAGTGGAGTTTAGCTGTATATAGGGACGTATCTTTATTACGTTGCAATCTTGTTACCCTGGAGCTGCTATAATAATCTCAGCTGTGGAACATTGGGGATTAGATGCAAAACCTTAATTACAGTTTAATGATCCCCAAGGGGCAGATTGAAACTGACTGCTTGGGTACCTGTGAAACAAGCTTTGCAAGGGGGAGCATTTTTGGTGGATTTGATTACCTTTGTGGAGGTGTTTCATTGCATACTGACATCCAAGGCCTGTGCAAACACTACGAGCACAGTATGGGACTTCAGCTGCCTTTTGCTGTCATCAGAGATTTTGAGCCACAAAGGAATTTCTCTGATTGTGGAAGGAAATAGGCTTTTCAGTAAAAAAAAAAAAAAATAAAAATATCAAATGGCATGATTTCTTTTGGGAGATAAGTGTTAACTGAAACCCCAGTTAGCTAATGGTTGTCCACAGAAGAAAAGGTTCCAAATCTGTGCATGTTCATTTCAGACTTTTAGGTACATAAAGAACTGATGGAAATTTTTCCTGGATGGTAGTTTAATCAGTGAAAAGTGCACATGTAGGGCAAGCAAAACTTTGCAAGTTTCAGTCAAAATCTTAGAATGGTTCTGAACAGAAAAAAAATCAAGTAGGAATAAAAGAGGGGGATATGGTTAATTTCATTTTTAAAACAAAGTTCAGGATTCATTGGCTGCACCAGAATGATGACTTTGTCTTGAAAATTAGCAGAGAGAGTTTAAAAACCTGAGCAAGATGATCACTAATCTTAGTTTCAAAATGTTGACCTAAGTTTATTCATCCTCCTCTGCCCAGAGCTTTATCATTTAGTCAGCCTCTCCCTGAGGCTCTACCTAGATCTCTGAGTTGGTGAGAAGTGTGGGCTTGTAGTGGCCCACACACCAGAAGATGTGACTGAGACATGCCTTTCAAGATGTTTCTATTGCCAGAGTGGGTCTTCAGAGGATGATCTTGAATGGGATGGGGAAAAAAAGAGTAGAAAATGACTCCTTCCCTAGGAAAGGAAAATTGGCTGATCTTTGTAGTGTGCTCTTTGTTCAAATGTCTCTAGCCTTAACCTGAGAGTAGTTGTGCTCATGTCCATTGAATAACTGTCTCGGGTAATATAACTGACCTCTAGACCAGAGCGTCTTCACCAGACTCTGGCTTTAATAATATACCTGCCAAATATAAGCAATTTTTTCTTCCAGAGAGGCTCTGACATGTTGATTTTGAAGGAAGTGCGGTTGGAGCTCTAGCCTTCCTCTTGTCTCTGGTTTGAAACCTAATTGCAGTGTTTGGCCACAGCAAAGCTGGTGTCAGGTTTGCTGGCTTCCCGTAACTATCTGTCATCTTTCTTTTTCTTTTTTTTTTTTTTCTTTTTTTCTTTTTCAGATTGCACTAAATGACCTTCTGTCTGTTACATTTCTGCCCTGCTGATCTCAGGCAAATCATGAAGACAGATAGCAATATCACAAACCGTCCATCATACAGTTTGTAGGTCCCTTAGAAGCATCTGTGTCTTTAATAGTTCATCTGTCACAGATATTCTCATAATTGAAGACCACAAAAATCTGGAGAAAGCTAATACCAGTATTTCTTTTTACTACTGGAGACTTCAGCAGTCAAGTGTTTTTCACCTGAAAGTGCAAACTGTCCTGAGAAGTGCCTGTGCACCAGGGTTTAAATTATGAATCCAAGCCCACTGCATGTTACAGAAAGCAGCTGACATCAGGAAAGACTCATTTCTCTGCTTTGCTGTTGTAACGTTGCATTGGGTGTGTTACCAGTGCAGAATGAACTGAGCAAACCTGGCTTTCAAGCCCTTGCTCTCTGAATAAGCTGAAATTCTTGGAAGCAGTGATGGTGAATCTGACTGCTGGCAAGTGATTGTAGGTACTCCAGCTACCTGATATGGGGCAAGAGAAAATCTGCCACAGATTTTCTAGGGGCAATATTGATCTTAAGGTCAATGAGCACAATGTTTGACTCTGGAAAACATGCAGAGTTATCTAGTGGGGTGTGATGTTGATCTCAGTACTGTCAGTTGTGCACCATATGTATGTGTGTATATATATATATATATCTTTATATATATACATACATACACACAGTAGATGAGTTGCCATACAGAGATACCTGAAATACCTGTCTGAATTATTGCTGAATTGCATGTTTTTGCATGGTAGGACCAGGTAGGACACCATGTTAATCCTTACGTGCTTAAATTTAGGATTACCCTGGATTGCTCCACGTAGTGCTGCAGCAGTTAGTGCAGCAGCATGGAGGATATCCTGACAATTCATCTTGTTATAGTTGCTTCAGTGCTGAGAATTGAGGTCAGGCAGAATTGTCTTTGCTTCCCATTGTTTAAACACAAATTAGAGGAATTAGGTATTTGTACTGGCAGGAAAAATTAAATCAGCCTGTTTATTTTATTCCTCTCTTTCACACTTTATTACTAGTGGCGAATTGACTCTGCATTTGTCCCACCTGGAAAAGGCTGGAGGCTTAAATCCTTTACCTCCATCCTGCTGAAACAGAGGTGCTTCTGACGGACACTTTGGACACAAATTTGTGCTTTGTCTCAAGAGAAGCACCCTCACATAGATCCCCACTTGGCTGTGGAATTGCTACTGGTGGCTTGTGTGCATGGAAGATTGATAGATCAAGTCATTTAAACTTAATTTAGGCACACCAGAGAACATACTTCACCCAAGTATCACACTTGAGAGACCTGTACTAAGCTAATTATGGGAGTCCTTCAAACTAGATAGACATTATATCATAATTCTTTTTGTTTTAAATAATTTTTATCCTGGGGACCAAGCTGAAATAAGAATCAACTTGGAAGCATATGCTAAAGTGGAGCTAAGTGTAGCACAATGCTTGGGATGGAGCAGTAAGTAAGATCAACTACATCCTCCTGCACGGATAGTCCTGCATTTGCCCACCTCCTTTAGAAGCCAGGACACTTAAATACTTTCTGTTGCAGAGATGAGTATCTAACTGAATCCAGTCAAGAAAGTAGAAACTGACCAGGTCTTCATACTTTCACTGGTGCCAGGAAATTCTCATTTATGGTCAGTAAGATGTGAACCAGCTGGGTAACTTCAGTTGCTCTCTCTCAGGTGCTCTGTAAGCACTCTTCCATGTTCAGGAGCAAATACTGAAGAGGGTGGAATAACTGCCTTTCTGAGGTTTCTCCAACATCTCCTCCTAAATGGAAAGATGCTTTTTTTTTTTTTTTTTTCTTTTTCAAAACTGGAAAGTATGGGTCTTTAGTCTTGGCAAGTTTAGTACTTGGAGACTTGTTTTCTTTGCCCACCTTAGGCACAGGAGATTCAGACTTGCAAGAAAAGGGTGCTCACAGCTGCGCTAGGCCTGCTGGCAAATAGTGTTCAGTACAGATGGTTGTCTGCCCACACGTCTCTATTTATGAAGAGGCCCCCAGTGTTTATGTTAATGGTGATGAGTTTGAGAGCTAAAAATAGGGAGTTGTTTGTTGTTCATTTGTTCTTTATAGATCTGCAGTGAACTTTTTTTTTTTTTACAAAGCACAAATTCGATAGAGAGATTTGTTAACCTCCAGAAGAGCAGGCTGTCAAAAAGCCAAGCTGCAGATGTCTGAAGTGCTGAAATACTTATTCCTTGTTTCTTATACTCCTTCCCTTTGTTCCACGAGATGGTGCTGTGTTCCCACAGAGCCCAGGCATCCTTTGCCTGGCTTTTCCCAGGCCCTTGGTGGAAAACACAAACCTGAAATGAAGTTAGAAAGAATCTCTCTCTCTCCAGTTTCCCTTTCCTCCTCTCCAAATTAGTCTCAAAAAGAGGTTTTCCAAAATCACCTAAGTCTTTGTATAGTCCTCTGCAGTTTACATCTTCCTTAATGTTTATGGAGTCGTGTGGCTTTGCCATGATTTAGGAAACCCTCCTGATTTGCCAGAGGTCTTAGGAAACCCTCTGAAGGCTACTTCAAGATGCCATAGTTTCAGATCAGCCACACTAAATAACAAACAGTAGAGCTGAGGCTGTGTCTTCTTATCTCTGGTCATTCCTTGTGGAGATCCTGCTAAATCATGATGGTGTTTGCATGTTGCAGGGGTCTGTCCAGTTCCATGTTTATTTATGAATTCCAGGCTTCAGCCCTGGAAACTTAAATTATCTGATCACATCACTTAAAGTAATCAGTAGTTCTGCTCTCCTCGTTTTCCTACCACATGCTTTCCTATTTATGTGGAGGCTGTGTTTTTGTGAGCTCATGTGTATCTTATTTGTCCTGTTTTTAATTAGTTTTGGACTAGAGAAATGTTGATCTGAGAATACCGTCCTTGGAAGGAGGCAGCGTTGGAAGCTGGTGTTTGAACAGGCTGAAGTCCACTGCATTTCTGACGGAAGGTGGAAAGAGGCTTTTAGGGAATATGAAGAAAAGTAACTTTTCACAAGCTGGCCAGGGTATTAAACTGCCTTGAGTTGATAAAATGAGTTTAATGTCAGTGTGGAAAGTGATAGAAGTGACTCAGTAGTTATTTTTGTAGCTGTGGATACAAAACTTCCATTTGTTCTGCAGAACAACTTCTTTCTTAACAGAAACAGGTGCTTGGGGTGAAAGGCTTCTTCACCCACCGTGTGTCCCTGGAGCCTGCTATTTGAGCTTCCTTATTACCACACGTACCTTCATGCGTGGTAGATGCACGTTCAAAGTCTTCACAGCTCTGTCTCGCATTTCCTCATGCTTCCATAGAGAATGGTCTGACCTTGCTCGTCCTACTGCTTATGTTCTTAGCATTTTCGAAAAGCTTGAACTTGCACTTTACTGTTTTCTGCTGACTGAGAGTGGATTCCTGATTTATAATTTCTAGTCTCAAATCCCCGTAAGTGGTGTGGAGGTGATGAGTAGAGAAGAGGTACAGAATCTTTACATGGCTAAATGAGGCTGAGACCAGCTTCCCTCACCACTTTTTAACTTGTTATAACTGGTCCTAATTAACGTGGAACAGCTACAAGTCCAGGGCAACTCAGTAATGGTTTTCCATTTCAAATAGCCAAATACCTTTCATCAGAACTCCTAATGAACATCTTACAATTTTTATAACTCTTACATTTCACTCAGCTTGGGAGCTTTAGGATGTAGCTAAAATTGATGACATAATTGTATAACGATTTTTTCCTTACTCAGCTTAGGTCACATTCTGGACAAGAGAGGCAGTTTCTGCCAACAGCCATTAATGCCCATGAGCTGTGGCATGTAATTGTGGCATCTTCTCCAGGTAAAAGAAGCTTCTTATCTGGATACCTCTAGCAAGTTTTTGAATTTGCTAGTAATTGTCCCAATGCTCAAATCTCTTCTCTGATTTCTCACTCAAATTTTAATACCCAGCTACAACTTCCAAAACAGTTTGGAGTGTGATTAGATATACATCAGAGAGATTTTTAACCGCAGAGATGGTGGTTCTTGTCAGTTCTTGGTCAGTGTCCTGTCCCTACCACGATGAAAACTGAGCAAAACAAAAATAAAATCTAGGCTGAACTGACTGGTTTTTCTTTGTAAGTCATCCCCAGAAACTTGTCTGGGGTTGTCATGTCTTGGTGTAGTAGTTACAGCTTCAAAGTACAGGGTGTTAAAAAGTATGAAGAAGACTTTATGGGTAACACTATGAGGGTGTTTTGCGCATACAATGCAACATTTGCTTTTCCCTCTTCAAAAATATGCATGTTAGCAAATAACTGAACGCTTATTCTTCTTCCAGGTGACTTGTGTTTACTATATACAGGTTTACTAAGCTTGGAAGACCAAGCTGGATGACAAGGTGTCAGGAATTTGGGGGCATTTTGTATACGAAAGCAGGGGCACAGGTGAGGTAGAGCACAATGTGTGGCCTGTTCTGTAGAGTGACTTTGGATCTTATGAGAGTAGCATCAGCTAAGCACAGCTTCTGCCCTGGCTCACGGTCAACACTGGTATAGTGTAGACTTCTGACTTCCTTCTCTGGTGCTGTCTTCTCTCTGACTCAGGATTTGCTATTTTGAGTGAGGGAAAAGGTTCTTTGTCTACTCCATGTGCTTCCTTCTAAAGGCAGCCCAGGGCCTGCACAGAGCAGCAGCTGTGAGTTGACAGAGCTTGCAGTTAAACAGCAGGAAGACACATCAGAGCAGAAGGAATTGAATTCTCCAAAGATTGAGTTTTTATACTATTAAGCACTGAGGAAAGTTTCCCTTAAGCCTTGTTTGCTTGCTTGTTTGGGGGTTTTATTCTGATTTTTAAGGACTCTAGGTTCCCTTTAGTGTTCGCTGCTGGTGCTTTATACATCTTTTCAATCTGAGAGCTGCTAACTACAGCAGGTTAGTGAGACTGTCTCATGTTAAGAGGAGCTTTCTCTTTGAAAGGCAGTTGGAAGGTGGCAGGAACTAGCTAGTATGGTGTTAGTTACATCTCTTCATCTGGCTCAGACTCTAAGAAAATAACAGCCGTTACACTTTGACAGCAAGTAGGTATCTTATGTTTGGGGATTTTGGGGGGAATTGGAAGGAGGTCTTGAAAAGTCCTTGAGGAAAAGCTTCAACATCAGAACAATTTTGGCTCTAATTAGGGCTTGTAGTCACAGCAAAGATGTCAAAAGCTGAATAAACTTTGTGTGTTGCCCAGGTAAATAAATGCTACTCAGTGAATGCTGAAAACTGTAGTTTCTCGGTATTGGAAATCCAGCAGGAAATTTTGGCTGAGCAACTGTTCATGATCTCTAGCATTTGCCCTTTGCAGGCTTTGACTTGGTTGCTATTTTGTTAGTGCTGGTCCTCTCAGAAAACAAAGGTTAAGCTCCGATGTCCTCAGAAACCTGTAAAACTTGTAAACCTGATAGTGGAAATATCTTTTCCTAACTGCAATAGGAAGGTCCTTGGTACCAGAAATTCTGTGATTTCAATCGCTCACCAGCACAATGACCAGCTGCAGTAATCTCCAAAGACACTTCTGAATAACTCTGAGGAATCCACCTGAGAGTGATTTTCCACTTTGCACACCAAAGAAAAGGAAAAGCCTTCTTAAGGCAAATAGCCGTTTGCCTTATGAAGTAGGGCATAGCAAGGCCCACAATCCTCCTATGCCTTGAACCTCTGGCCTGGGCAGTAAAGCTGACTGCTCTCTTTTGATCTGAGAAATCTTCTATAGCGGAGTTCTGCTGGACTCTGAGGAAAACTAAGTTTTGTCTTTTAATGTGATGTTAGCGTTGGCATTGGTTTAACTTCTTCCTTTCTGCATGGAAATTATAGACGCCTGGCCCCTGCAATTTATAGGGAGCAAATTCCATCTAAGATTTTGCTTCCAAGTAATCATGGGGTGTTGTGGAGCCCTTGTCCTGGGCTGTTGCAATTCACATGTTATTGTCTTTGCTTTATCTGTCCATGAGTTCTACCGAGCTACACTGCTTCATATCATAAGTAGGTATAATTTCAGGTCCTTTTGAGTCTTCTGCATGCTGCCTGGTAAGTGTCTTTATAGACACAGCTCAAGAAACCTGAAAGTGCATATTTGAAGTTAGATGGGCATACTGTGCAAGTTCCTCACTGGTTCTTAGAACGTCATGCTCAGTGTTGGTCAGCTCATCTAAAGACACACTCACTAATAAGATTTAAGAAAGACTTTAAGAAGAGGATAAAATGAAGACTATTTGAGTAAAATAAAGTGTTGAGAAAAGAATTTGAAAACAGTTGTGGGACAGGAGCTTCTGAAAGCCTAATTTATAAGCTTTTTTTTCAAAACTCCTTCAAAAAGCAATTTCATATTCCTGAATTAGGTTTCTTATTCTCCTGTGCCTAATGTTGGTGTTACAAACCCCCCTCAGATTTGCAAAGAGATCAGTCAAATAAAATTTTAAATCTCTGCTTGTCACTTTAGCTCACTGTATGGGTTTCCATCCATATTTTTCCCCAATTTGCCACTAAGCTATTAGAGTTGGCGGAAGTTCAACCAGCCTTTTTCTTCTCTAGTAGGCAGCTGTGAAGGATCACCATCTGAGTGTTTGCTTCGCTAAGCAGAGGATTCTTTTGCCACTCTTGTCTGCCTTTCTGCTTCAGAAGAAATTAACCTAAATTTATTTCTCTTGTGTATTTACTCATCAGCAGTGGAGAGAAGCCTGGTAAAGAGAGTGCTAAATCGTTTAAGACTGGTTAAGGTCAGACTACATGGGAACATCCTCCTACTTTACCAACTAAATGGAGCACTCAATGATGTCAGCTTGTTCCAGCCAGTGCTATGAAAAGGCTAAATTTGAACATGACTAAGCACAGTTGGAAAAAAAAAATAGAAAAGAATCTGTGTTTTTATCTCCTGCCATGCATGTTACCAGTTTCAGAGGACCCTATTTCAGCTTTTCTGACAGAGATCATCAGATCTGTTCTTGATTGCATGAATGGAGTTTTTAAGTTACCTTCTATGAAAAACTAAAAATAATTTCTATCAACTGGGCAAGGATGCTGAGGAACTTTAAAAGCTGAGAAGATTCAGCAAGGAAAGCGACCGGAGGGATGAATATGTGCATAAAAGAAGGGGTAAAGGAGCAGTTCTTCTGTGTCATAGCTGAAATATTTATCAGTTTTCTGGGAGCATCTCTGGGCGAGAAAGAAGGATTTTCACTATTTAAATGTAAATTTAATGGTAATTGACAGTAGTAATGATTAAGGCAATTCTAAAGCAACACCTCAGAGAATCCAACATTTTTAAAACAGCAAATAAAAAGAAGCCCAAAAAACCAAACAAAAAACTAAGCCAACAAACAAAAACCCCAAAATAAACCTACAACTCAACTACTCTCAGGAAAGAAAAACCAACTAACCAACCAACCAACCAAAAAACTATGTATCTGCTGTGTTTCTAATGGTTTGATGCTTCCTGGTGATGAGGATATGAAGATGCAAATTATTTCCTTATCCCTTCTGCTGCTTCTTGTATAGTAATTAGACAGAATTAATACGTAGTCAATCAGAAAGCAGATATGTTCTAGGATTGTCTCCCCTTCTTCCACCTTTGCCTCAGTTAAACAAAAGAAGTTAATTCTTTCTTTGAGTAAGGACTTAGTAGTGAAATGACTTGCTGTCATGAAAACTGGTTCTAGACTTCTTTAGGAGTATAATCACTCAGGGTTAAGCTGCGTTGATATAGCAAATAAACCATTTGGCTCTATAATACCCACGCATTTGAACTTCACTGAAGGTAAAAGGTTATTTTGTGGATGACCATTGGCCAGAGATGAATATCATCTGAACATAGAGAGAAGATAGCACTACAACATTGCCTAAGCTGTTCCTGATGTTCTGGAAGTAATCAATAACAGTAAGTACCTGGAGTTTTGTTCCATTCTACATAGGTTGAGACTATTCCTTTCTGGATTCCTTCATCTAGTTAAATAAGCTGGAACGAGACAATATTTTTAGTACCTTGAAAGGGAAATACCATACACAGTACAATGTACTTCCTTTTTGGTGGTGATGCAGCTCTCTTTTCTGAAGTACAAATCCAAAGTGTTAAGTGGGGGGTACTTCACTTTTTTACTTCTTGTGTGGGGATCTTTATCCCTGAGCATCCTTGGTGAGCCGCTGTTGCTCTTCATCTTTCAGTGCTCCTTTTCCTGTCAGGGAAGCACCCTACTGCTGCTCAAGTGCCAAGCATTTGCTGTATTATTTGGTTAATGTGATGGATGCCTCTTTCTCTGCCTTCTCACTATTTGGAGCCAAAACGTGGAATTCTAAGTTAGAAGGTGATTAATCTCTTCTAATGGGACTCTGGGCTTCAAGCAGGATCTCACCCACCGTGTCTTCATTAGCCTCAACCAAAGCCTGCATTACCTCAGATTAGGTAATTGGTCATTTATAACACAGGAGAAGGAAGGGGAAAAGGGCTTATGAAAAAGTGTCAACTAAATTAAGGGCATTAAAATTTAATTCTTGTTATCCAAGTATTCTGGGAGGCAGCATTATTTAATCAGGTACACAGTTGAAAACCTCCCATAACCAGACGTTTCAATCACAGTGAGAATGGTCTCAGTCTGTGGAAGGAGGCATGTAGGAGTAATGCATATGGCCTTTGCATGTACTGTGCTATGAAACAGTAAGTAAGTTTAAGGTTATTTATTTAAGTTTAGAAGCTCTTCAGATTTACCCAGTGGCACAGAGCTTGCAACTTGAAACCACACGCTTTTTTTTATATTGGTTAGCTGAAGATTTTCTGAAGAAGCAGTGAAGTTCGTGTTCTACAAAAAACCCTCATCTGTTTCCATGTTTTCTCGGGAGAACTCTTGTCCATACAGCTTCTCCACAGCCTGTTGTCAACTGAGGATCCCAGGGATCCTCTACTGAGGATCTAGGGCTCTCCATACACTTTTTCCTTCAATATTTAGAAATATCTTCAACTGCCCTGATAACAAGGACTGTAGGAACGGCTGTCAAAAGGGATTTGTTAGGTGACATAGAGTTGTTGTGGCAAATCCCCATTTTTTGTTTTGCTTGGTATTTTTGATCCCATAAGAATGATAAAATGTATGTGTCACGTCCCCAGACAATAAATATGATGCTGCCATAACTAAGGAAAGAAGCAAATGGACAAGCTATGTAAATCTGCAGGACTTCTTGGAGTCCATAAAAATTACTTTCCTGCTGCACTGTAACATTTTTGGCAAAGATCAAACATTTGGAAAGATCAAACATTTACAAATATAGTTCGGCTTTCAAAAGACTTGACTGTGTCCCACTCATAAAGAATGAAGGCAATGTGTGATGATGATATTCTTAGCCCTGCTGTTAATTTTGAGCTCCATCTTTGTATTTTGTGGAAAACCTTAGTAAAAATAAACAGTGAGGGAGAAAAAATAATTGGTCTTTTGATAAAGATATTGCATGGCCAGAAGAGAAAACTGCATCTTCCAGCAACTAGTGGTCATCAGGAGGGGTGTCTAGCATGGAGCAATGTGTTGAGAAGTTTACCTGAACCCAGGAGCCCCTGGGATTTTTCAAGAGTTTTGTTTTATGAGTTCTAAAAGAGATTAAGTGTCTGTGGCATTCTTATTAAGATAATGTAAAAATTCAGCTCAGGGCTTCTTCTGGTTTTTCTGCTCCAGATGTCCCTCCCTTAGAAGCTGTCTCGCTTCACCCTTCAGCAGAGTCCAGCCAGAATGGTTCTCCATGTAGTTGCTCTGGGAGGTCAAGGTATTGCAGAACTGTTCTTCTGAAATGTTGGTCACGCTATGAATGGGTTTTGGGTGAAATGCAGAGAAGCAGAAGGCTGGAAGGAACCTCAGGAGTCATTGTCTCCTGTACTGTGCTTTCGTAGGGAACTATATTTCATAATACCTTTCCGAAATACATGAAGCTTTATCCCTCAATTAGAGCATCTTTTTGCCCCTGTTCCCTGTAAAAGCTTTTTAAAAGCTTCATTGCTCTGGTGATTAGAAACCTTTGTCTAATTTCCAGTCTAAATTTATTCTTTGGCAGTTTATAACCATCTGTTCTTATACCAGTATTGTCCTTTAGTTAAATGGCAATTTCCACTCCTCAGCTATTTCTGCCCCCAGGTATTTGTGCAGAGCAAATGTATCCCCTCTCAACATTTATTTAGCTGGTCTGAACAGGCCAAGCTCTTTGAATATTCTTTTTATCAGACAGGCTTGTCAGTCCCCTGGTAGCCTTTCTCTATATCTGTCTCAGTTCATTTTTCGTGACCAGTATTGTACATGCATTTGCATTTTCTTGTGTATAGAAAGCACAGACGTGACTTTTTGAAAAAAAATAAAATAATTTTTTCTGGTTATTGTGAGGGAATACGACTCTTAACCAAATTGTGCTACTGGTTTTCATGGCAAGTTTTAGCTTTGTTGATGCTTGGGAAATAGGGGTGTGTAATGGTGGTAATGCCTGTGCAGTGCTGGCACAAGACTAAATGAAGGTTTGTTTGTAAGCCTTTGGAGTATATAGGGTTTTTTTGGCTTTTCTCCCAGCTTTTCTGTGAGTGGTTGCAGACCATTGCTGCTGGCCTCTTCAGAGGTGCCTTGTGGTGCACTGCCTGGTCTGGCAGAGTTGTTTCTTGGTAAGAAAGCCTTGGTGAAGCTTGGCAGGTTTGATTATGCTCTAGACTTATAGGAATTACAGAGATACCTTCCATATAGGCACATTTGAACAAGTCAAACTCCCAGTTACGGTCAGTAAGGAATGACAGAATCCTCCAGGGCCTGAATCATCTGATTCTAAAATAGGTATCTTTAAAGATTGTTATTGTCTGTTGCTTATGAAATAAACTTATGATTACCCATTAAATTAGGATGGTGTGTACTGTTAGTTGATTAAACCACCTTTGTACTGTTTTTTCCCTAGCCCGTATTAGCAACAGGAAGTTTGTAGCAGTTACATATCTTTCAGACGTGCAGTAAGGAAAAGCACAAAAGGCCATTCAAGGGTTTGAAACTGTGTAAGAAAGATAGGTGGGGAAAAGCAGAGAATAAATGACAGTCAGGTTGAATGATTGTCTGTGGGGAGATCTTGTCTTTGTCAGTAACTAAAAGATTATTCAACCTCTCTGTTTTGGAAGCTGAGGGCATGCCTTATCAAATAATTATGGAATAGTTAAAGTTGGAAGGAACTTTAAAGATCATCTAGTTCCAACCCTGCCATGAGCGAGGGCACCTCCCGCTAGACCAGGTTACTCCAAACCCCATCCAACCTGGCCTTGAACACTTTGACGGATGGGATATCCGTAACTTCCCTGAGAAACCTGTTCCAGTGTATCACTGCCCTGACAGGAATTTGTAGTCTAAATCTACCCTGTCTTGAGGAAAAAGGGCAAAGAAAAGCAAAAGGAAGAATAAAAACTTGCATTGGTTCAAGATTGGAGGACTCCAGGGTGGATGTGGTCCCAGAGAGTGCTCTTCAGTTTCCTTTTGAAATCCAAGGTTCCATTTTTTTCTGTAGAACACCAGCAGTTACTTCCTTTTTCTTTAGACCCTATTTTCCTGCACCTCTCTACAATGGATCATGTGATTACCCCTTGACAAGTTTGGTAGCAAGTCAACTCAGAACAGATTTGACATGTTAGGGACTCTTGTCCCTTTTCTGAAAGGGCATACAAAGAAGAGATCTGATGTATGGAGGGTACCTCAGAAGTTTGCTCTAATGCTGAATTTATTCTATGGAAACAGGTATGCAGCACAAGTCAGTTCTTCCCAGCAGCTCAGCAAAATGGGGGTTTTTTTAAGGGATTGCGGAGAGACAGATGGAAGATAACAAGTCATGAGATAAACTGATGTGTCCTTATTTTGACCATACACCATTTCAGAGAAACAGAATAGAGTTACTTGTCAGCCACTTGGTTAAAAGAAAGGAAGTCTCTTAAAGTAGCCTGTTGAGCACATAGTGTGGATGCTAATGAAAAGGAAGACTGATTAGGAACTGTCTAGTAGCTAATGTACTGTTTACTGGTATAAATGAGTAGAATTTAGGGAGTGACAGAAAAAAGTGAGCAACACATGGTGTGAGAGTAAATGGTTCCCCAGACTTTAAAGTCCTGAACACGTAAGGATAGGAAGAAATGTTGGGAAGTGTTGGACTGCTGAAGGAGAAGGGAGCCTAAGTTGAGTGGGCATGTTGCTTGATTTCTTTGATTATTTCTCTCTGATCTGCCCAAATGGGGTGCTCATCAAGTGCCAAATATATAGTTTTTGGAGCGTAGAAATGTTCCTGCCTATTAGGAAAAATCTGCTGAATAACCAAGCCCTTGTAAGGGGAAAAGGAGTGTGACTGTTACAGGATGTGTGGGATTTTAAGGCATTTATGGTGTTGTCCTATGCCAAAATATAGGCACTATGACCTCACTCTGAAGTACAGGAGGCTGTTTCTTGTATGTAGTGCTTTTGAGATATCGAGGAGCTGTTTGCAGAATTAGGCTGTATAAATGTATAACCCTTTATAAAGTAATTCTAACATTTTTACACTTCATGATTAGTTGTTATAGCCTGTGATAAATAAGTACAAGTATACAAGAAAAAGGAAAAGACCTAACAGTAAATCTTGGCAAAAGTCAATAATCATGTTTTTTTTAATATATAAGCTTTTCCACAGTGTTGCTGAAATCCCAAAGCAGCAAAATAATCTCTTTTTGCCTGCAATGTACCACCTTTACAGAGTTTAGAAGGGTTTTTTGGTTGGGTTTTTTTTCACTGCTTGGCTGTTAATAACTGTGTGGCTTGCCCCTTACTGTTATATGAGATCCAGGATTCCAAGTGGACCAGTCTTGTTTTTTAGCCCAATTTGAATAAAATGCTAAACACAGACAAATCTCACTGGTGAGCAAAAAAAAAAAAGTCGCAGTGATTTATTTTTTAATGCAGTTGTCATAGTATCAGTTGGTACAAAGAATTGCTCATTTCAAGTACAGTTATAGTATTGGCTTTTCCCCTTTAGTGCTATCTTTCCAGTTATTTTGTTATTCTTGGAGGATTTTAATCTTAATGTCAGAGTCATGTGAAATTTTCTGTGCAAGGGGAGCTAGTAGTCAGCACCCAGGTTCTGCTCTGGCAGACCAGACTATTTTTCTGTGTGTTATCTTTCTCATTGCACAATTTTCCACGCTTAAGGAATGAGATTGTCAATTCCGCTTGCCTAACCAAAGTGTGGGATCATGGCACTCACTCTAAGGTCTTCCTCTGGAGCTCCAATTATCATTTACATCTGCAAAATATGTATGTTAAAACTTATCCAAAATAGAGCATACAAAATAATTTTCAGAGACATAATATCATAGAATCATAGGATGGTTTAGGTAGGAAGGGACCTTAAATATCCTTGAGTTCCAGGCCCCCCGCCATGGGCAGGGACTCCTCCCACTAGAGCAGGTTGCTTGAAGCTCCATACAGCCTGACCTTGAACACTTCCAGGGATGGGGAATCCACAACTTCCCTGGAGAACTAATTCTGGAGTCTCACCACCCTCACAGTGAAGAATTTCTTTCTAATACCTAATCTACATCTACCTTCTTTCAGTTTAAAATAGTTGAAATTTTTCCTTTATACAACGTAAGGTTATGTTTCCCCTTTTTCAGTAGTGGGAACTTCATTGCCATAACCTCTCATGTATGATGGATAGTGGCTTAGCAGTTTCATCCACCAGTTACCTCAGGACCTGCAGAGGTAGCTCAACAGGTCCCATGGACTTGTCCACCTTCAGGTTCCTCAGATGGTCTCTAATACGATCTTCACCTACAATGAGCAGTTCCTCATTCTCCCAGTCCCTGCCTTTATCTTCTGTGACTTGGGCAGTTAAGATAGAGGCCTTGCTGATGAAGTATGAGGCAAAAAATGTCATTGAATACTTTGGCCTTCTCTATATCCTGGGCGACTAGGTCTCCCGTTTCCTTCTGGAGAGGGACCACGTTTTCCCTAGTCTTCCTTTAATTGCTGACCTACCTGTAGAAGCTTTTCGTGTTGTCCTTGATATCTCTGGGCAGATTTAACTCTCTCCGGGCTTTAGCTTTCCTAACCTGATTCCTGGCTTCCTGAACAATTTGTCTTTTTTCCTCCTGGTCTACCTGTCCTTGCTTCCGCCCTCTGTAGGCTTCCTTTTTGAGTCAGATTGTCCAGGAGCTCCTTGGTCATCCATGCAGGCCTCCGGGCAGTTTTCCCTGACTTCCTCTTCATTGAGATACATGTTTTAAAAAGCCTCTCCACCCTGAAGTCTGATGAACTGATGTGAATAGTCGTATACAGAAACCTAAATCCTTTTAAAAGACTGACACTGCAATGGAGTGATGAATCTCTGGTACTGGCTCATCAGCGACCAGTTCAACGCTGTCACCAGCAGCACTTAGAATCATAGAATCATTCAGGTTGGAAGAGACCCTTGGGATCATCGAGTCCAATCATCAGCCCTACTCTACAAATTCCTCCCCTACACCAGATCACCCAGCACCACATCTAAATGACTCTTAAACACATTCAGGGATGGGGACTCAAGCCCCTCCCTGGGCAGCCTATTCCAGTGTCTGACCACCCTTTCTGGGAAAAATTCTTTCCTAATGTTCAGTATAAACCTACCCTGTTGCAGCTTGAAGCCATTCCCTCTTGTTCTGTTGCTATTTACCTGTGAGAAGAGACCAGCCCCGACCTCTCAACAGTGTCCTTTCAGGTAGTTGTAGAGGGCGATGAGGTCTCCCCTCAGCCTCCTCTTCCTCAAACTAAACAGTCCCAGCTCCTTCAATCGCTCTTCATACAATTTATTCTCCAGGCCCCTCACCAGCTTCATTACCCTCCTCTGCACCCGAACTTGGGTTCATTTGCAGCATCCTGGAGGGAAGGCAGTTTGTTTGGAGTATATGCTTGTTCTTTGAGTAACAGAAGTAGTTTCTTGGCTCTATTTTTTGCACCTCCTTTCAGAATTTCTCTGATTTTTGTAATATCTTCACAAAATTAATTTGGGGTAGGAATTGTAGTGAAGCAGAAATGTGATTAAAAGTTGTGAAGTGACATAATTAAAGCAAATAAATGTCTGTCTTAATTAAATAAATGTAGTTCTTACTCATAAGCTAAAGAGGTTTTTCTCTTTGCATGCAGGAGGGAAAAGCCACCTTGCATTCCACAAAATGATTCTCCTAGCTTCTCTGAGCAGCTTCAGTTATTGTCTAGATAAGAGTCCTGTTTTTAGGATTTTGAACTTTATGTATTTCTGGTTTTATATCCACAAGTGCCTCCTTTGACAAGTGGGTTTCCAAACCATTTTTCTCAAGTTACTCACAAAATATAAGATTTATATCCCTAATAGATAGAAGATACAGTTATACTTTATCAATAGCCAGCGTTCAGATACTTAACTGTCAGCTCAGAGACCACATCTCGATTTGGGTACATTTGACTTGAGCCTGTCTTCTTATTAAATCTATGTCTAAAAATCTCTTCCTTCTAGTAGTTTCATACTAGTTGTTTTTCAATTTTTGTTTAGCAAAATAGAAATATTTGCTGTTTACAGAGACTTTCTCTTCAAGACTCAAGCTTCTTTCCATAACCTCTCATGACACCTTAACTTATGCTCGTGCCAGAGGATTATACAAGCAAATAGTAAAAACATTCCCTGCTGTAGAGATGTTAAAATCTCCTGAATGACTTGAATGCTCTTCAACTTTTGGGCTGCTGTAGGGTCATGCTTTGAGATGGCTTATTCACCAAGGACAGCTGTGATCACACTGATGACCTGTTCTGCTTCATCTGACAGTAGCAGGAGACCCTCTGAGGATGCTGGCCACAGCTTGGTGTGGGCTGGAGAGGTCAGCTTATTTGTAACGGACCAGGTTTGTGCAGCGACAGTCAACCCCAGTAGAACAGATGGGCACTGACAGGACACTGGCACTGTGCTGTGATGTTGGGATTGAAAGATACAGCAATGTAGAGGGAGGCAAAATGCAGAGCATGATTTTGGGGGGAAGAGGAAAAGCAGTGAGAAGATTTCCAGAAGATGTGAAATCTAAGTGACAGCACCAGGGGTACAAAACACTTTGTAATCGTTTATAAAGAAGTTAAAACAAGGGGTGGATAAGGACATATAAATTTGCAGCAGATTGTGGTTTATGGTAATGACAGTCCCAGAGGAGTGTCTTTCTCTTGGTGACATTGAAGTAAATTGCATTACTCAAGATGTATGCTAAGGATGGGTAATGAGATGTGTGCATGGGAAAGAAGAGACTGCTGCTTTTATGGTGGTATCAAATGACTGAGACAAGTGTATACGTGTGTCTGCACATGCGCTTTCAGAAGGGGATGCAGGCAGCAGAGCTGGGAGGATGCTGAACGATGTCTGTTTGAAAACCCTGTAGTTGAACTTGTGAGGAGAAAGAGACTTAGGTCATAAATAGCGACCTAAACTTTTTTTTTTTTTTTCCCAAACTGAAATTAGGCTTCAAATGACTAAAGCTTTGCCTTAAATTTATCTGTACAAAGAGGGATGCTTATTATGTTGTATTGATGTTTTGGGCTTTGAGCTGCAATTGCATGTGGAAAATGTCTGGAAAGCTGTTTTTGTGAGGCTGATGACTGGAAAATCCTTTGTAAAGTTTATAGCTTGGAGGTCCGGGCTGGAAGACATTGGCTGTGGCTCAGAACTGAACTAATTCCCCTATTTGAACTACTTCAAGTCTTGTGTGCCTGAAATAAAGGGGAATGCTGGTGGGTGGAGAGCACCCATATCTGTGCTGTCCTTGGTATACCAGGGTAGGAAAAGCTCTTTGGAATAGATCCATTGTTCATCTAATTGTTCTTCCTGCCTTTGTGTTGCAACAGGTTTGCTTGATGGCCTGCTTTCTCTGGCAGAAGCTTCAGAGGCAATCCACCTCTTGCACTGAACTTGATGCTATTTGTTGCTGCACTTTATTGCCATAACTGAGTGCTTTTAACTGGCTCTGGAACAAAACACCTGTATTTGGTTTTGGTGGGAGGGTATTTGAACATTTTCTTTAACTTATCAAAGAGCTTTTGGATGATTTTTGACCTAGAAGTCCCAAATATAGTGGGTAACAGGCTGCTTGGAATATCAAATCTGTGTTTCCATACAATCAAACTAGTTATCAGCTGAGTAGTGTATGTGCTGTGCCAGGGAAAGGGCCAGGGCTATGGTTTCACTGGAATAAACTGTCTCTTTGCCTATGGAAAGAACTGCAGAACGACAGCAGTTGTAAATATGCAGGCATTTACATCCAGAGACTAACCTGCCACGGCAAAGCTCCCTCTTGGATCTGGCCCAATGGTGCTATTGTCCTTACCACCGCTCACTGAAAAGGAGAGAAGCAGTGGTGGTGCCCAGGTCTTAGCAGTTGTGACATTTGCCGAGCAAATAAACAGCTGCAGTGGTGGTGCCTTCAGCTACAGTAGGGAGGGAGGAATGACATTAGCATCTATCTAAAAAGTGGGATGCTGGCATATCAAGTGCTTTAACCAAAGGTGTCTACTAGTCTGGACCAGCTGTAGACCATGCCACTCAAGGATTCTTGCATCAGCCATCTAAATGGCTACTCAACTCTTCAATTACTATCTTTGCAGCTATGTGAAAGGGAATTGTATACCAGTGCCGTCCTCAAGCGTGTTCAACAAGACCTTGCAAGAAACCATAGGTAGCTACTTTGAAAAAGGAGAGTGAAGCTCTGCATCTTTCACTACTCCTCCAAGTTGGTTTTTTTTTTTTTTTTTTTTTTCCCCCCCCTCTTTATCCTGAACTGAAGGCAACTGTCTGCTCTTCAAACAGGTGTGGTTTTGTGTTGGGCTTTGGTTTTCTGGAGGGTTGGTTGTTTTATTTATTCTTGGGGTTTTGAAATGGTAGTCTCTTACAGCAAAATTCTGTCAGTGGAATAACTGTTCTTTTAAATTTTTGATGAGAAGGATTCTTAGTTCAAGTTTCTAAACCTTTGGAAAGCGTCTGAATACATGGAAGATACTTGCTGATATTTAGACATATCACTGCCTTTCAGGGATGTGGGCTTTGGGCATTCCTTCCCATTGCAGTGCCTTCTTTTCCCAGAAAAGGAACTTTACCTTGAAGAACGTGTCATCTTAAAGCTGACTTGCTCCCGAGAGCAATGAGAGAGTCTTTGCCAACACTGGCTGGAGTAAATTCACTCAGGCTGATGGCTGATGAAAGGATGGCGGATTTATAACTTACTTGAGTTCCCATACATCACCCTCTGTGTCGCTTGCTTATGATGGCCCTGCCAAAAGATAAAGAAGTGCAGGACGCTTAGTACAGGCCATGGTGACAGGCCAGGGACAAATGTCTCTGTTGGGTAAATTGATTTGAATGGTTCTAGTGAAATATCAGGCTGGGCTGAAAATATGATTGGGTTTAATGATGCCGGCAGCTTTGTATCCTGGTGGAATTCCAAATGCTGGAGAAGTTAATTAAAGTCATGTGTGTATGCATTTTGTCTAGAATAGCAGAACAGGGATTTTTTTTAGACATCTGTGTATGTGGATCTTTTCCCCATATCTTATCTAAATACAGTCTT
The DNA here is from genome assembly GCA_013400055.1 of Nycticryphes semicollaris. Lineage (NCBI taxonomy): Eukaryota > Metazoa > Chordata > Aves > Charadriiformes > Rostratulidae > Nycticryphes > Nycticryphes semicollaris. Next base: position 232,071 of record VXBJ01007792.1, on the reverse strand, counting down.
GTACTATTTCTAATGTAGTGAAATTGCCACGGGGCTGATAAATATCAGCTGTAATTTATAGGGTGTTTATCCAGGTAATGGCGTACAGAATACGTTTTACAGCCCCTAGAGTCTAAAGAGGCAGAGACCTAGAGGCATAAAAGTGCATTATGAAAAGGCAGAAACCAGACAAACTGTTTTATTTTCTGCAGGTAAAATTTAATGGACATAAAACTTATTATGGTGTTAAGAATGTGTTGGGGTTTGGGGTTTTTTTCCTTCTTTTTTTTTTTTTTTTCTATGAACAATGGATGCAGAGCTTGAGAAAAGGTGGCTGGCATGAGGACCATTTAATTACATTTTTCTGAAGCAGAATCCCTTGTTTGCTTTTTACTGTTGCCATTGCATCCCTAGTGAGTCTGAGCCAGCATTTCCCCCCTGGCTGTGAGATGTCTGACAGAGATGGGCTGAGAATGGGTCTGCACAGAAGGGCAACCTGCTGCCTCTGCAAGCTGTGCCCACACACACAGCACCCAGCTGTTCCTTAAGGCTCTCACCCCTTTTAGATGCTCTGTGGTGCCCATCAGGCCTTTTGATCGCTTTAAGGAACATTAGCTGCTCCATGCCAGCACATCTCACTGTCTCCTCTGCTGAGAACATCTCTGTACCACCCGTTTTATCAGAGTTGTAGGATACAGCCATCCTTGGGCTGGTGGTGGGTATTGTGTCGTTGCTCTGCAAGGCACCAGGATTGAAGCTGTTCATGGTTCTTCTGCAAGGGAGCACAATTTGAGGAGCTTTCTTTTATGTGTGTAAATCAATAGATCTCTTAATGCTGATGGAAAATTACTAACTCTTATGGCTTCTGTAACTGTGGTCAGGGAAGCAGAGGCATGGGGCTGGAAGTGATACTTTGCTAAGTTTGCCAGCCGTGTAACTGAGAGGCAGGCCAGGACCCAAGACCTGTCCATCTTCCTTTTCACCAAGATACACATGAAATATATTCTTTCTGGTTATAATTCTTTATTGTTGAATCAGATATTTTAGTAAGGATATGAGTTTAAAAAGCACTGATAGCTGGCAAACCAGTTTTAACCTTCCCTTTTGAGACAGAAATCTCTTATATCAGCCTTTTCCTTCACATAGCTTCTCCATCTACTTCTGCCTGTAAATGAGGGTCAGGGTTGGGATCACTATTCTTTTCTGGCTCAGCTGATTCCTCAGTAGCCTTAAACTGTGGGTCTGTCCTGCAGTGTGAGGGTTGAGATGCCTTTTAGGACACTGCCAGGAAAGCCTGAAGCGTGCAGATTTGAGAACAATACAGCAAGAACTTGCTAGAGCTCAGACTGAAAATCTACAACGTGGTCTCTCTCCTAATCTGTCATTTCCCATCAGTACAATCATACAGGAGATTATCCTTCGTGGAATTGAGAATGCAGAGGGCTTTGGCCAGCGAGCCATGGATAATTGGGTGAAACATCAGTGCAGGGCTCAGTCTCCTGTAGCCAGCAGTGGTGACAGGTGGCACGACTCGGTGGCACAGTGTTGTGGCAGGGAGACACAATGTCAATCAATCATGTTTTATTGCTTCAAATTTTCTCAGAGCAGAAACATAACAAAATAAAACCACAGCATTTGCTATATATGAACAATAAAAACACAATACAAGAAACGCATCACAAATTGCCCGAGTTGTTGGCCCAGCAAATGCTGTATTAAAACATAATAGAGAGTATTTTGAACTCAGGCTTGGCTCTGAGGTGAGACTTCATTCTATAGCCCAAGTTTTGGCATCTCAGATGAGACATACTCTTCTTTTAAAGATGCTGCGTGTTGCTCTCAGACCTCCAAACTATAATTTGAAGACTTCTACTTGATTAAATTTTCCCATTTCTTTCCCAGTATAAAGAGTCCATAAGTGGGCAGTAATTGATCAGACCATCCTGTGACTAGTTATTTACATTGTTTGTTCAAAAGCAGTTAGTGTGAGGATTTATTGCCTGATTCATAAACTCTTACAATTAAATATACATTATAGAGTTTTTAATACATTTCTGGATTGGATGGACACTAGCATGTAATATCAGGGGCTTGGAGTGTGAATACTGTATTTAAAGTATCGTTTCCAAGCCTAGCAGGTGTTGCATTTAACAATTACAACTAACACTACAGCTCTGCCTCACAGGGACATTTGATTGCTGATGTTTCCAAATACATTATTTATATACTTTGAAAAATGTAAAATAATGCAAAGCATCCATTCATAATAAGTATCTTACGGTGGCAAGTGTTCACTTTAAGCAAAGCCTATTCAAGTTGGCTGAGAAAGCAGCATTCCTGCTGCAGAGCTTGGGATAAATAATGCAGGACCTTTTTATTAACTCTGTAATTAATGGCTCTTGTCAGAGTCCAGGTTTCCTCATTACTCCTTTGGAAAAATCTTCGCTAGGTTTTCAGCAATATGTGGCTGGAGACAATGGACGTTGGTGTCTGATAACTAATAAACCTATGAAGTGGACCTGATCTGTTCTGTTTCCTCTCCTCCAGAGGTGAGCTGAGGTTCAACTCATCAGCAAATCAGTTTCTGTTATCTCTTCAAGACAGCCTTGGTGGGTCTTCCCCACACAGAGCTAATTCTTCAATAAGGTAAAGGAGGAAAAAAGCCTATGTTTTGACACAGGACTGTGGTGTTCCTGAGGGGTCAGGGCTGGAGCTGATACTGCTCAATGCCTTCACTAATAATTGAATTGGTAGGGTGGAATAATCTCTCTCATTAAGTTTGCAGGTAACACTAGGTAGTGTGAGCAATTGATAAGCCAAATGTCAGGGCTGCAATTCAAAGAGACTGTCATGACCTGGAGAAATGGGTTGCTAAAAGAATTAGCCACGCTAAGCACTGGGTGTTTAGGGATTAATTGGGAATCTTGTTACCAACTGAGAATGGGGACACAGTAGAAAGGCTAAAATACCCCAATGTATTTGCTGCAGGTGCAGAAGAACTTTGCAAGAGTACAGGTTTGGTAGTGTTCTTCAGTGGTTGTCCTTGTTCCTGTTGCCTGCTCAACACTGAAGGAAAAATGTGAGGCTGCCAGGTTTATGGCATAAGACAACTCCAAAGCCACAGCATCCCTCTTTTTGCTTCCATACAGATGGCTTTATGAGATTTCCAAAGAATAAAATTTGAAAGGGTCAAACCAAGCAGAACTGCCTGTGAGTTTTTCTTCTTTAGTTGTGTTTCACCACCAGAGGCTGTACAGAAGGTGGACTAATTTGATGATCTCTAGGGGTTACGTTAACTGCTCTGGTTCACCAAATATAAGGCTTTCGTTTTTCAAGCGGTGGAAGGCAGCTATTTCCTTCACCCTAAGTGTAAGATTAAGGGCTAATGACAGTGAGCTAGAAGAAAAGTAAAGTTGTATTTGGAGGAGGTCATGCGATATGTGTCCTTGGAATGAGGCTGCCTCAAATCTGAGAGCAAACTGCACCCACGTGAGCATTATAGAACTTTAAAGCTTTCCATATGTGGAAAAACATCTCACTGAAAGTTTTACAGAGCACAGCCTTCTCCATACCTTTATTTACTTTGTGTCTTCGATAAAGAAGCATTTTTATGGGGTACACCAACATTATCTTATCTCTATTTCTGTCACTTTATTTAGCTATTAGTTTCATGATGTCCTGGCACACAGAGTCCAGAGTGTGGCTAGTGTGTCTGTAGATTGAGCTGGAGACTTGGAAGTCCAAGTTTTGCCTGAATTTTACCTCCCTCTGCCTTTGCTCTGTTTTCATGTCTGGCTTGGATGTATTCCAGGGCTGAAATGCTGTCTCCTGAATGCTTCCAAGATCTGGAGGCACCTGGAAGACTGCGGGTGTCCTTTTGAGATGAGGTATTCTAGGGCGTAATCAGAGTTGAAGGGTCATCCTGCTTCAGTGGCTGGCACCTTTACTTTGTTGTTTTCAGTTATTTGTTATGAAGCTGGCCAACGGTACACTGCTAAAATTAACAGTATTGAGTGAAATACATGTGTTAAATGGTCTCTATTGGTTAGGGTTAGGTTGTGCTTGCCCCTTCCTAAATAACAAGTACATTCTTTCAGGAACTGTCACAAATTTAAACTATATTTTCCTCATCTGTCACAGAATATGACTGAACTTCAAATGCAGCTGCTCTGACTTGCGGTGTATCACTGAACAGCCATTTTGTTTGCCACAGTGAGGACTGAAGTCTTGTCAACTGCTATTCACAATAATAATAATAAAAAAAAAAAAACCAACCACCAAACCCCAAACCCACCATGTTCTGATTTAGATTTGATGTGAGAAAAAAATTTAATTGCACCATTTAGGTCAAAAGAAGGCAGCATGAACCATTCAGAGCCCGACACGAATTTTGGGGAACATATTGCTTATAATTAGCACTCCCATTTACTTCTTACATGATCTAGGAATACCAATTTGCTTTCTCTTTTTTCTCATTATCCATCATACAAAATAACAACTCTCTCCTTTTCTTGTCATTTTGTTGGAAGTCACTGGATGAAATAGTCCAATAAAAGTACTGCATGTCCTTGTTGAAGAGATTTTTCCTCCTCACCGTTTGCATTTCAGTGTCCTATCTATGTCCCTGGAACAATGTGCCTTTTCAGCTCCCCTGAAAATTGGACCAGTAATTTGATCTTCAATTTGCATAGCTGTAATGTGGGGATAATGCTACTATAAGCTCTTTGTGAAGTCCTTTGTATGGGAAAGGAATATTATGGCCCATGACAGTTCACATGGTGAGAAGGGTTATATGGTGCTAAGTGAGTGTTCCACATCTTAAAAGTTGGCTTTAGTGGTCATGAGTTAGAAATTCAACCTAAAGAAAAGCTATGTGATGAAACATAAATAGCTTTTCTGCGCCGATTGTTTTATAGAATTGCTGCCAGAGAAGTGCTGTAAACAGCAAGAACTTATTGTAGACTCCTCCTCTTGCCTTTTGGATTTCAAGACCTCTCTCTTTCTCCTATGGATTATTGTTTGTTTGTTTGTTCAGTAGTCTGAACCATACACTTGGCCACATTTTCCACAGGAAGCATTATCTTTTCTGTCTGCAAGGCCACACTAGCTACTCCCAATTGCCATCATCTCAACGTTGTGTCCTACCCTAAGCAGCTTCTTTAGAGCCAGCTGGCAAAATCTGCCCACCTTTCAATTTGTCAGACTACTAGTAGTAGACTGACATGTTGATATTTCTGAGATCATCCTTCTGTTTAATGAGGCAACCTTGCATGTCTTTTGTTCTACTTGTGGGTATGCTTTATGTCCCAGCAAAATCTCAGAGCTCTTTGAATGGTCATCACATCAAGTCTTCCTCTGGCAGCGTGATGACTTGCTATCTTGTCCTGTGTTAAGAGATGTGGTGTTACCGTCTGGTAAAGGGAGGACCCTGTTCTGACAGGGAGAAGTGCTGGCCTTTACTGTTGGTGGTTGGCACTGTCCATACTAATAATAGCTCTCATTTGTCTAGCACCTTTACTGGAAGAGAGCTTGAAGAAATTTATGAGCTGTACTCAAGCAACGTATCCACCTCTGGGTTGAAATGAGACAGATGTGTGATGATGCACTGTGTGGGTTTCAGACAAAATGAATGTTGGGTAATTATTAAAAGCTACTGGGTGAATGGCAGGCTTATGTGACATGAAGGAGTAGACTTTGATGGCCATGGGATTCTCTTTAGTCCATACGGGCACAGTCAGTTATCCATCATGTTGTGTGAGGGAGGATTTACTTTGTCTTTCATGGCAGATGCACATTGTCTCATTGAAATGGATGTCAAATTTGGAAATCTCCCCCTATTAGTGTGTCCGCCTGGAAGTAAAATCAGAGTCTGCAAAGTGTTTTATCATTGTTTGGTCTCATTGCTGGTGATGTCTCCCTTTGAAAAGGATATTTGAGCCAAAGAGAAAATCCAAGAACTCTTTTCTGACTGCTTCACTAATGTTTGTTCAGCAGATCCTGGCTCCTGGGAGGGACCTAGAGCTGCCTTTGGGCAAAAGCTCATGTAATCAGAGCAGTCAACAGGGATGCAACAACTGGGCACATGCTCAGTTCTAAGGCTGGTAAGTTTTAGAAATTTATCAGCTGGAGCTTTTTGTACACAGATCTTTTTGGATTGTGGGCATGCAGAAACTTGTTCAGTGTGTTAAGCATCTGTGGTACAGGTATTGAGGTGTATTTAATGGGAGCTGTCTGTCAATGCTGAAACACGAACAGAATTAGCACGAGGTGAGTATGTGAACTGAAGCTGATATACTTAAAAACCCTCTGTGCAATTGTGTAGCTCAAGGTTAAAATAATATTAATCAAGCTCAGCAGCAACTGGATCTCCTAAGCAGAGTTTCTACATGTAGATAATCATCTACATCTCGCTCACACCTCATCGTTCACGCCACCCTGACTTGAAAGTCTCTATTCATAGGAGGAGGGATAAACAGGAGGATATTAGAATGCTGCGCATTAGGAAATATTTAATATTTCATCATTCTGGGATGGTAGGATTTTTTTATTGTTAGGAGGCTCAAGTCATGGGATGTGGACTGGGGGGTCCTGTTGCTGTAGTGGGCTGCTACACCTGTGCCCTAGAGCTCCATCACCTTTTTCAGGGGCTGCAGCCGAAGGGTAGAAAGCAAACTTTTTTTTTCAAGTGCCCAAGACATGTGGAACCTTCTCTATTGCTGTTTTTCATTTCCAATTTTCTCTGTAGGCAGAATTCTCCGTTCTCTGATTGTTCTGCATGTCAAACAGGGTCTCTTTTAGTGCTTCGCAATGTGACTTTGTAGCACTTTTATAGCCTTAGGGAGGATGGTTTTCTTTCTGAAGTCCCCATATCTTTCTGCAGCCCTTGATGGTAGCATCTAAACTCCTTTCATTCCTTCTCTCATAGAGCAGAGGAGAGGAGGATGGGACAACTGCACCCGTACCACTGGTGCTGTAGACAGGGGATTTAGGAAAAAGAAACTTCTGACAAACACTCACTGGTGAGGAAGAGAAACATATGCTTCTACCCATGCAAGACAGCGCAGAACGAATACCCTGAGGCAGCTGCAGTTCTCATCTGTTTCGGGTGGATGGAGATACGCTGTTTGGAATCAGATTTGCTCAGGTGTTAGTGACCTCCTGCCTGTATAGACTCCACCAAGATTGTAATTGCTGTACTGCTGAAAAATGACTAAATTTTCACCTAAACAATAAAAGGAAGCATGAGATAGAGGACAAGACACTTTGGGAAAAAAAAAAAACCACTCAAAAAACCCCGAACCTAAGCTACACAACAGTTCTGTCCTGAGGTTGTTTAATGATTTTGGTTGGGGAAGAAGTAGGAGGGGGTGTTCACTGCATGCCTTAGGGGTCAGTAAAGTGAGAGTGAGTGTCTGCCTTGGTGAATAGCAAGTCATTTCTGGCTGGTCTGGAGAGAAAATTGTTGCCACAGTTGAGTTGCTTGATATCCATGCTCTCAACTTTCTATTCATCTGAATCTCCACTTCTGTGCATTTTCTTCATTGCTAGTGACGGTGATGTCCCTGAAATTCTTTAAATGCCCTGGCATAAGCTGCTGAATATCTGGTCTTTCTCAAGCCTTTTCTTCTCCACGTGCAGATAAAAATGAAATACAAGACTCAGGCTCATTGCTCAGGGCTCTCAGCATCAAAATGGAAAGCATCTTGGAACTAAAAGTTCAGACTCCAGCAAGACTAATTTCTTCTCTTAATTATCTTGCCATAATTGTGAAAGTTTGTCTTTCAGAGAACACAGCCCTGATCAGTAAAACTGAAGCAGTATAAAACTCATGTGTGAGAAAACTTAGATAGTTCAACTTGCTGTTTCAAGAAGTTTGTTTTCATCTTTATTTTTAGAAGAGATTTTAAAAAGCAGTTGGGCAAAATGCTGTCACAGCATTTGGTGGTGGTAGTGTGGAAGTTCTAGTACAGCAGTAGTCAAAGGATTTTCTAAGAGCACACCTCCTGAGACTCTTTGAGTGGCATGAAAGTACGTCCCCTCAGTACTTCCAGGATGGATGCTTGCAGACGTGCTTTTCTCTGTGTGGCGATCCATACAGAGAGAGAATGGTGGAGTGGCTGATTCAGATAGAACTGATTTGAGGCTCCAAAAGGACATTTGGAGTTAGCTCTGGTACCAGAGCTGTTTTGAAATGTTCCTTGTGTGTGGCCCCAGGTTAGGGTTGTCTGTAGCCTTTTCATTTTTAGTTCTGTACACGGTATACCCAGTGCCGACGCGAGTGGTAAGATGAATGGCTATTTATTTCAGTTTACCAGAGCTAATCCATCATGGTGCATGTAGCAATTGCATTTCTGTACTCCAAAAAGCTTTTTCTTCTAGAGATGAAATAAATAAATAAATAAATAGATGTAAGGAGCTCTCTGTCTCAGTCTTTCTTTTCTTTGTCTTGCCTGCCGTGTAATGAATGTTTGTTTATTTTGGTAAATGTCTATAATTTGCAAAGAGCTTTACTTAGCCCTTAGCCCACTGCAGATGTGAAGTGACTGATAGCAGTGTTGTACTGGTATGCCAGGAAATAAAATCAAGATTTCTTTTTGATCCCTTGATTAATTGCAAACAAATGTTTTCATTCCTATGGATCAGCAAGAACATTGCTTCAGGATGGAAAGGTGTGACCTTTGCTAGTTCCTATTAGTACCTTTCTGTTGGAATTGATTTTTTTTTTCTTTTTTGATGTTTCAGCAAAATAAATGAAATTATGATTAATACTTCATCATCAAAGGTGGTTTCTGTACTGATTAATAATTCAATGTGTCTTCCTAGCCCTTATCCCCTCTAGTTTCTTTATTAAATTCTCCTTATATTTCCAGAAAGGTTGGTTTGATTTTTGTTTATATTGAACATAAAAGCTTTATCTGAGATATTTAGTTGATCATCTTTGGCTGATTTCCTGGTTTTAATTCCAGAGATGGCACAGTGACCTACCTTTCTACTGTGTATGGTACTGTACAAGATCAGACCATTTTGTACTTGTTCCTGTATCATTGGTTAGTTAGGTGGGTTTGGTTTTTTAAAAATAAGCTCGTATAGCCTAACACTTAGTTCTACATGATATTCCAAGAAAAAAAGATTTCTAAGGGCTATTTTTTTCAAAATTAAAGGATAGTATGGGGAGCACACAAGAAGAATGCCATTATCTTTCTTTAATACTTCATGGCACCTCTTTTTATAAATTATTATGTAGGCTGGAGTTAGTTTAAGACATTGGAACCCAAGCCCTTTCTGTTTAGAAGAGCTGGGAAAGGGGACACCACTAAATTTAAAGAGTACGAGTACATTTTTAGTGGATACTGAAGTCTCAGATTTTGCTGTAGATCTGAAAGACTCCTACTACTACTGCATAGTTCTTCTTCCCAAAGAAGAACAGAATTCATTTTCTGTCAGTAGTTCTGGATTTTCCTAAGAGGTGCTCTAACCCGAATGTTCCACAGAACAAGACACCGTATATTCAAAGTGCTGCATCCCAGCAGAAAGCATAAACATCACAATCTGGGGTAAAATTACTGTAGACCAAGAATGGTGGTGGGGGAGTAGAAGCAAAGTCATTTCAACTCGCTTGAGATACGAGAAGAGAGAAAAATGGAAAAAATACAACCACACAGCAGAAATTACATGCTTTCCTGCTTTCCAGAGAACCTGCCCGTAACTTAAGATTGTTTGGGTTCTTTGCAGCTTTGCTGCCTTCCTTCCTTTCCAGTTAATTATTCATGCGCTTGGTACCAGCAGATGGGTTTTGTTTTCCTTTAGGTGTAATTAGAGCAATCAAACGGTTTGTAATATTGTAATAAAAATGCACTTTTATTCTTCCTTCTCTGCCTCTCTCTCCCCCTCCCTTTTTTTCAGTCTCTCTTCCACTCTCTTCTTTTTGCTGATCCCTATCTGCTGACCACAGTCTGTTTGCTGGCTCTTTTGTGCTTCTAATTTTTTTTTTACCTATTTGTTTAAACTACCTGTCTCTCTTTTACATTATTTTTTTTTCTTTAAATTGTGTGTGCAGTTGCCAGTTTAAGAACTCGGCGAAAGTCAAGCTTCTAGACTGCAGGTTTTCTGAATTCTTGCAGGGAAAATTGGCCTTGCCATAATAGCTGTTGACGGTGCTAATTCTGAAATGAGCAAAATTACATTGCACCCTTGAGGGCAATCAATTGTATACAATGTATTTGAACAGAAGGATAGCACAGGGAGGGGTGACAACACAGGTGAATTTTTAAAGTGTCTTATCTTTGCATGTTGTGGTAGATGGTGAGAAAATATTTCCTTTGTGTTCAGCCAGCCAAAGATTGTGTTTGGGGGTATTTATGAGGAGGGGCTGAGGGAACTTGGGATTGTTTAGTCTGGAGAAAAGGAGGTTCAGAGGAGACCTTTTCATTTTCTCCGACTACCTGTAAGGAGGTTGTAGTGAGGTGGGAGCTGATCTCACAAGTAACAAGTGGTAAGACAAGAGGAAATGGCCTCAAGTTGCACCAGGGGAGGTTTAGGATGGATATTAGAAAAAAATTTTGCACTGAAAGGGTTATCAAGCATTGGAATGGGCTGCCTAGGGAAGTGGTTGAATCACCTTGGAGGTATTTAAAAGACGTGGTGCTTAGGAACGTGCTTTAGTAGTGATTTTTTGGCAGTGTTAGGTTAATGGCTGGGGCCTGATCTTAAAGTTCCCTTCCAACCTAGATGAGTCTATGATTCTATTTTGTTATTTTGTTTGTGTTTTCCCCCAGTGTGAATTCTGGATCAGGACAGAAATTGAATTCTCCTTTGACCAACTGCCATTATTTGCCTTGGATTTTGCAACAAACAGACCTACTAGATCACCTCTTTTGTTGTTGTTGTTTTGTTTTAAATCAGTGTGTCCTAGTGTTTAGACCTATGTATATATTTTTGCAGAAAATGTGTATACATATACCTACATGCAGGGATGTACAAAGTCATTTCTGGGTTGGCTGAAACTTCCTTTGTGCAATTGTTTTCTTGCATGGATCGGAGCCATTCAGAGATTTTGCACAATTTATTTAGTACCTCACAGTGCCTCTTTTGGGGGCTGTTTGAGATGACCTGTGAACTGGAGTGTAGCAAGTGAATCATCAAGGAGGAAGTTTTTCAGTAACCAGCAGTGACAAAAAAGTAGTCTGTAATTATTTAAGAGCTAAAAACTGCCAGCATCACCTTAAGCCAGCTGCTGATGGGCTTCGCTTTTTGGCTTTGTTGATGCTATTATTCGTTGTGTGATACTGTTGATGGATTTGCAGAGATATCGTGTCCATCAGTACACGTAGGACTTGTAACTGGTCAAGGCAAGACGTGCTTAATGGATGGGGAGCACGCAAGCTGTAAGAGGTGGCCCTCTGTGGCTTTGTTCTCTGTGTGGAAGTATAGCTTGTCCTCCTAAATGTCTGACCAACTCCTTGTAGATGTTAGTGTGGGTAGCAGGGTCTTTAAGAGAGTATGGATCGTGAGAGGGCAGTACTCTGGTAATGACTCTTCAAATGGAAAAGCCTTGTTGACGAGGAGAAAGAAGAGTTGGCCTCTTGGCGGGAGGGTTTTGGGATCCCAACGTTCCACTTTGGGGCTGGGGAAAGGCGGAAGCAGTCTCAGTGCAGAGTGGCAGCAGCAGCTCTCAGCACTCTGGCTGTAGCCTGTGCAACTCTAGCAGTAGGGAAAAGCCTGTGTTACAGACAGTGTGAGCACCAGCTCCCTGTACCCGGTTCATTGATGCAGAAAACAAGGAGGTGCCAAGTGTGGGAGTTCTGACTTGGGCTGGCAGAGTTATTGAAAGGACCAACAGTGAGGAGCCAGCTTCAAGGGATTTTTTTCCTCAGTAACAAAGTGAGCCGATTTCCCTGTATGAAATCCTCCTTCCTTCAAAAGTGGCATTCAAAAAAGAAAAAGAAAAAGTATTTTGTTCTGGTTTTCATTGGTTTTCTTGATATCTGTATGCTGCACACTGTACTGAACACCAGAGATGCTGTTGCTCTTCTCCATCTATGCAGACAGCATTATATCATCCTGGAGGGGAGAGGCATGATTACTCTGATTTTTCACATATGAGAAATGACAGGTCTTGTCATGTCCAGAAAGCAGCAGCGGGCAAGGGTCTGCTGGTGAACATTAGCTCATTTCTTCTTCCTGACAGCCTACCAGTGCTGCCAGGAGCTAGCAAAGGTAAACGGATATGACAGTGATACTTTTTTCTAGCAGCATAGCGAGCCCATGCAGTCAGAGATCCCCTCTGTGCAGCGTTGATCAGGGTCAGCTCTTTGGTGAGAGAGCTCTGAAGAATATTGAATATGCTTTGTGGAGAGACATCAGCTTTTTTTGGTAGCGGCTGTGATCCCACCTATGTTTTGTATTATTCTTGAGGTGTTCGGTTGGAGCATGAAGTGAAGGTGAGTCTCCTCAAAGCTGAGGGGAAGAGCTCCTGCGCTTTGAAAAGCAGCAAGGGGCCAGGCTTTGTTGAACAGTGTGCACCTGAAGGTAATGTGAAGTTCTGGTTTCCTTTCCTTAGAATTATGCTGTGCATTGTTCTTAGTGGTCTATTAGGTCAGCGCCATTACCATCAGTATTCTGGCTAATCAGCAAGGTCTTATGTTTATTTCCATTCCCTTCCAGCTGCTTTGCAGAGTCTTTCCTTTCCAGTCCTAGCTATGATTTAGCCTGCATTGTCACATCCCCTTCTGGGATGCCAGGGAATTCCTCTAAGACAAATAGTGAGGAAACTGATTTTTCATTTCTTGATCCTTTCCTTGGTCTCTGAACGTGTAAATTGTAGCTTTGTAATGTAGCCAGGCTTTCCTGGAACTCTGTAGCTGTCTGTCTCCCCGTTTGATTCAGAACTGCTCTGCCATCCAGAGCCACCTCTAGAGAAAACAGCTTTGTTAGAAACAATAGCAACATCAAAACAAACTGCAGGAAAGCCACTTAACCTGCATGTGTCCTGTAACCTCCTTTGTGCTTGTGTACAGTTCTGGCAGCTCTTATGGAGGTTTACCAGGCATGTGTTAGGGAGCCCTGGAAGCCGAGGGATGGGGATCCCATGCAATAGTCTTCTGGTGAATATTTATACTCTACCATTTTTGAAGCAAGAAATTTACTGTGCTTGTCTCAGTAGAGGTATTCTTGAACTGACATAACGGTATCGGTCAGTGGGCACAATCTCAGTGAGATGGTTTGGCTGATGTACAAACTTGCTGTTTGAATTTGCCCTGCTCCTCTAAATGCCGTGCTGAGCTGTTCAGCAGTTGCCTCAGCACATTTCTTGGGATTTTTCTTCTCCTGAACCAAGAACTGAACGTCTGGGCCCACGTGATGGTGTTGACCGCACTGAGCCAGAGCGAGCACTTCGTGTCTGTCATTCAGCATAGGGTAACTTAAATGTGAAATTTCTGATTTCACTCCTTTTAGTAAGACCTCCTTTAGACTGTGCCTGGTCCGTGCCTTTGGACTTCTGATGAAGACTGTTTTACCCAGGCAACCTGGTAGGGGAGGGGTCAGATTTGTTCTGTTTTAGGGAATTTCTTCTTGTGGTCTGTGAAATGGCTGACTTGCCGGTGTTGGGAAAGGTGACTGTTCCATGTACTCTTTGAGAACTTTCCTGTTCTCTAGAGCTGTCAGCACTGTGGTGTGCCAAAATCCCCTAACTTTTAATGTTGGGTTTTTTCACTTTCCTGACAAATCTTTCCTTGATTCTGGACTGAAACAGAGCTGCTCACCTGTGAGTCATAGGGCCTCCATAGCTTGTGGACCTTTTTTTTTTCGTGGTTAGCTTTTGGAGCAGGTAATATAGTCATAGACCCATAGAATGGTTAGAGTTGGAAGGGACCTTAAAGATCATCAAGTTCCAACCCCCATGCCATTGGCNCTGCTGGACCCATTCCAACAGGTCCATGTCCTTACTATGTTGAGGACTCCAGAGCTGGACACAATACTCCAGGTGGGGTCTCATGAGAGCAGAGCAGAGGGGTAGAGGGGTAAGTCCTGGATAACCCAGATGGTACAGTAAAGAAAGAGAGAATAGGTGGAAAATCTTCCTTCAAGTGGTGTTTACAGTTGTCATTCTGCCTTCTTTAAAGTTGAGTGTTGTATTATATTTTGCTGGGGGAGGTGGACTGATTTTTCATATTTGGTAATCCACTATCTGACCAAACTACAGCCCAAGCCATGAATGTTTAATGAGATCTGTACTGTATGAACTGCGTTGCTGCTTAGCTGGGTTAAGGCTGGGTAGCCCATAAATTGGTAATTTGGTTGTCAGCTTCCATAGTGCCCTGGACAGTAACAAAACCCATGAATTTACACACTCTGTGGATTCCTTTATAAAACATTAATCTTTCGATTGGATTGTAAGGATTTAGGTCTTTTATCCTTTTTCTTTTCCTTCAGTTGAAAAAAAAAAAGGCTGAATGAAATTAAAAATTTAGAAGGACTTTTAATATTGCAGTGACAACAAACTGCATCTCTCAATGTCAGCAGCCTTCATCCTTACCACTGACATGTGGTAAAGAACCATCTTCAGTAATGCAGTATTGCCAAGAATTTAAACAAGCACTAACATTTCCTGAAAATTTTTAAGAAGTCATGTGGATAGAAGCTGAACTGCTTTAATGTAATACTGCATTTCCCTTCCTTGGAGTTTTTCTTACTGCTAGTGGTCAAATGGCCATTAGGATATAGAGTATGGGAATGGTTTTGCTTGGTCGTTAGGATTTCCCTGCAGGCAGGGTGTAGCAGATAATCTAGTGCTCATTTGGGTTAATTCAAGTGGGAAACTGATACTGCAGTTTTGACTTGGGTCAAATCTCCAAGGACTGTTGGCATCTTACAGCTTTGAGGTGAGGCGAGAATAGCAATGGCTCAGATTTTGCTATGGTGCAATTTATCCAAAACCGAGGCAAGAAGATGAGAGGATGAGGGATGAGTAGCGTCCGGTAGGTCCTTCTCAGTAATTTCATGTCAAAACCTCGGGGCAGTCTTTTTGCTCTCCAGGTGCTGTGCTATTTCTGGATCTGTCTTGGTAATGTCCACTGAACAAGCCCTGACTGTATTTCATGCCATATTACTGTTTACTGTAGCTAATCTTAATTTCTATTATTATATAATATAGCAACGAGGCAACCCAGTCACTGCAGATCAAAGGGATTAGTGCAGCTGTCATGTGGATAAGCTCACATTGTGCCTTACAACACCACCCCAGGCTTGCTTAAATCATGCAGACTCAACGCTGTCTCACTCTCATCACTGTAGATACAGCCGAGGATATGTAAATGCACGTGGGTATGTATGGATCCTGTAGGTATTTACACATGCTTAGGCAATGCTGCCTTGCAGCGTGGTTTATTAACTGGGTTTGACAGCACCCTTTGAATGCAGGCATCAGTTTCCCATTCGTATGTTCCCCAAGGCTGTCAGCAGTCACGGGGATGACTGGCAGGGTGTCAGCTAAGCTCGCCTCTCCTGGAGGAACAGTACAGTAGCAAAGCTGACGAGGGCTGTGACATCTTTGAGGGGGGACACTGCATGAGGTCTGCATGGTATGCATCGGCCCCTATTTGATGAGTTTTTCACAGCAGGGACTTTTTTATTGTTTCTGTTCTTGTCAGTATCTGTCAAGGTACCTAACTTAGCTTTCTTTTCACTTTTCAATTCCTTTCTTTCCCTTCTTAACTCAGAGTCCGCAATTGCAGTCCATTGGGTTATCATCTTTTCCAATGTTGGTAGTGACCGAGAGCTGGAGGGAAAAAACCAGTCTTTGCTTCCCATTGGCTGTGACCTAGGACACAGCACCAAGCCAAGCCTACCAGGGGCTGCAGGTCTAGGTCTTTATCAAGCACGAAGCCAGGAGTCTCGCCTCTAGAGGTGATGGACGTTCCTGGAGATCTCTTGCCAAGAGCCATCTTTTACCCTTCCCAACTACAGATTGCACAGTGACATTGTACTTTCCTGACTTAATCCTTTAAAATTTGAATATGGAATCCCTTTTTCCCCATCTCCTTTGCACTACTCAGTGTGCTGTTAAATACTCCAGTTTCATCTCAGGAATAGCATTTCAGTGAGAGGAGAGAGAAATGTTCCCAGATACGCATATTTTTCTTTAATTGTTTGGTATTGAAGAGTGACAGTGAAATTTTTCACTGCTTTATTATTTTTTTAAAAGCACTGCATATGCACTTGTTATGCTAAGAGAAGATGATATGTGCATGGAGATCATTGCCTGATAAACTTACTAATGTGAGTGGTCCACCGATGTTTGCGTGTTTTTCACAACACTGAGTAGAGCAGTTAACGTCACGCTTCTCTTTGGTACTCCAGTGCTACAGTGTGAAAACCTTTACCTGAAATTCAGCCCTTCCTACATTCTTTGCTGGGGTCAGGTACCATAATTCTTA
The DNA here is from genome assembly GCA_013400055.1 of Nycticryphes semicollaris. Lineage (NCBI taxonomy): Eukaryota > Metazoa > Chordata > Aves > Charadriiformes > Rostratulidae > Nycticryphes > Nycticryphes semicollaris. The sequence goes on along the minus strand of VXBJ01007792.1, from coordinate 215,656 downwards.
TGTGGTCAGTTGACATAATTGTCTAAGGGTCTAAGGTGCTCAATGTGGCTTGTGTAATTGTCCCTTTCCAGAGAAATGCTGGGCACTCTGTTCCCCTTAAGAAAAGGCAGGGCATCTCCAAGATGCTTCTAAAAGTGTCCTGGATGGTCTGCCTTTGTCAGGCTGTAGCCACATGCTCCAATGGGTCACAGTGACAGAAGAGTAGTCCTGTACTTGAAGACAGCTTTTTTTTTTTTTTTTTTTTTTTCCACAGGATGCTGCTCTTACCTGCTCTGGAGATTGAGGGCTTGAGGAAAAAGCGGTGACAGGGCACAGGGCAGCACTGGCAGCCGCCTGCCCCTGCTGTGAAAGCCAGTCTGGGAGAGCTGTGGGCTGGGTTTGTTTGGGCTGATGGATGTTGTGCACTACAGTTTGTGAACTGTATTGAAATCCCCCCTCCCGCCTTGCCATCGCTGCTGGCATAGCTTGTTGTGTTTATGAATGTGACAGTCAAATACATCAGAGGCACAACTTGCCCACTGATCTGTGAGACTGCCTGCCTTGCTTCAGTGGGAGCCCAACTGACAGCAGCAGGGGCTGCACTGATTTTTAGGAGCGATAGATGACAGGATTTAGGTTTGGAAGTCTCATTGGGATGTGCCAGCCTAGGAGGTTTGGTTGGGCATTCCTCAAGTTTATTTAACCTTTGAGGGGGAAGGTATTTTGCTAGTCTCAAGTGTGCTCTTGACAGGTCTTGGAAACTATTTTCTACTTTCTGTTTGTATATTTACTATAAGCAATGAAGTTTCACCATAATAGAAAGCTGATAAAGAGGGAAAGGCCCAAAGCCTTCAAATGCAGAGTATAGTTGTTTTACAAGAGGGTCTTTGCCATTGTTACTGTGCCAAAATATGGAGTTATGTTTAAACTAGGGTTTATATTGGTGTAGATATTTTGATAAATATCGCACCCAGATGAGCATAGTTAAATAAAAACAATGATCTATCTTAGCATGTTTGTGGTGGGAGTTGATGAAATTCTTTTAAACAAATGTCATATGATGTTCTAGCCTCCGGGTTATTGCGGGACATTTTGTTTCTATTTCTTTTGAATTGTACTAAGCAATGATTCTTACATGTGGTTCAGGGAGGCCAGGTGAGGAAGTGTTTTACCTCCCCCCTCAGGACCTCCTCATCTCTTGTGCTGTGTGAGGTTATTCTGCAGGAGATTTGGTGGAATTTGTGTTTGTTTCAATATTATAGGGCTGATTATTATCTGGGAGAGGATAGGACTGGTAGCTACATTAGACTGACTTGTAGCATCGCTGTGGCCTTTCTGAAGGTAATTCCTTGCAGCAGCAGTTGCAAACTGTGCTTTCCACATCTTCAGTTTTGGACTGAAAAATCTCTAATTTCAAGACAAGGTGACATTTTCGGGTCTCTTGCAATATAGTTAACTTTCCCCTAGCCTCCGTCTCTGATGGTTGCCCTTTTCACAGCAACGTAGGTGCTTTCTCTGTGCCCGAGCATTCTCGGAGGGCAACATATCTCCGTAGTGCTGGATTCCTATAATAAGAGGCAGCCCTGCACTTCTCCTTTTCAGCTCTGAATCTCATTTATTGGGCTTGGTGGCGTATGTTTCAGTCCTTTAATTAAGTCCTCCCTTTGTCTTTCTATCTGCCAAAGCACGGTTCCCATTTTTCTTGCTGCAGCACTTAAGCATAATTTGGTGTCAAACACAAGCTCTCTGATTGAGGTCCAACCAGATTTACTTGCAAATGTGTCTGGGTCAATAGCATTTGTTTCAATTAGATTTACAAAGAGCCATTTTGGTGCTCTGGCATGTTAGTCGAAGGGGAGACTATGGGGAGAGTAGGAGTAGGGAGGGCCTTGGGCCTGCCAGGCACTTNAAAAAAGGTGATGGGGGAATCCGATATCGTTGGCTTGTGGCCAAACAGGGCTCTGGCAGTTTCTGCTAAGGAGTAATCAATAGCCAGGGCTTAGCCTGCTGAGTGCTCTGAGTTGCACTGCTTTAAGAAGTAAAAATTAGTAGAGCCAGGCATCTTTGAATGCAGATGGGATTGTTGCCACAGTTGGCTAAATGAGTGAAAAGCATTTGTAGCAGGGCTGAGCCAAAGCCACAGCAGGCTGGGAAGAATTAGCTATTATCCAGTATTATTTATTTATCCATACTTTCCACTGAAAATGCAGGGGCAAAGTTTTCACGTGTGAGGAATTTGAATTTGTGTACTCGAGTAAGAAGCTTGATTCACCTGCCTTGTTACCCTGCAGTCACCATGAGGAATTTGGCTTCCCATTGATACTAAAGGAATTTGTGTGCTCAGTGTCTTTCATAACAGATCCACTGAGGTGCTTAACTTGAACCGGATTGAATGCTGCCCTCAGAAAACAGACTGGGGATATCCAAATTACATTAGTCCAGCCCTTGACACCCTGTGTCTTGTGATATTTTGCACACCCATAATTATCTTTACAGATAAATAAGACTAAAGAATTAGATTTGTCCCAAAGTTCTTGAATGTCTTTTCCCAGTATTTAAAGGAATTTGCTAAAGAGCCAGGCTTAATACTATGGTACTGTCCTGGGACAGTGTTTGCTTTGTGAAATTACCTTTCCCAACCTATGTGGTCTTTTGATGGCCTGATGATTGACTCTGATTTCAGCAGAGTCAATTATTAATAATTTTTTGTTAGCTCATCAGTTGTTTCACTTGCCTGATGTCTGAAAACCATCCGGTTTACAAATTAAATTAGCAGCAAAACGTTGCAGTGGCTTTGTGGGGGTCAAAGGAGGGTGAAGCTGGGCTGGTGAGAGTTCCAGAAGTCAAGGAAAGCTGGGTTCCAGCTAGAGACGCTCTGTCAGTGGAGCTGACCCATGGGACAGGAGAGGCTTTTATTTTTAAATCTTCTCCGGCTGTTGTCATGAACTCTCTTTTAAAGTCTGATTTCTTTTGACCAGCTACACTATTGTTTTCTCAGTAAGTGCTGTGCATTGAACTTTGGTGCTCCGATCTCTGCGAGCTGTACCTTGTACCACTGAGATACCTCGGTCATTGAAAACAATGTGGAAGAAGACATTATTCATCATAAAGACAGAAATAATTGGAAATGTAGTTTCATTGAGTAATTTTCTAATCATAATAAAACCTAGCATATTCCTACTGTATCCATCAAACAAAGTTTTTCATTTTCCTGTAAGAATCTGGATAGCCATTGGAGAAAAGGTTGTAGGATCCTATATGCCACATATCAAAGGTAATTCCATACGCTTCCCATTTTTAACATGCTTCTTTAATGTTTGTAAGTTAATTCTGTGCTTTACTGGTGTCTCAATTGTGATCAACCTGACAGATTCCTCAGTGATTTTGAGAAGTGCCTGGGCACACAAGTCTATTTTTTTCTACAAAGAATAGTTAGACATAAACATGTGCTATTACGCTGTAGCCTTTTGTAATTTACGGAATATTAAAACGACGCATATGTGAAAACAAGAACAGATGTCACAGAGCTGGTCCCAATTCCAGTTTACCTATTTGGGTGATACTTGTATCCTTCTCAGAAAGATTAGATTTAGTACCTTTGCAAAGCACAGAGGACAGAGTGGGCCTTCCAGTGTATTTATTGTAACTGTGCCAGTGCTGCCAGCAATGTTCCCAGCACAGGATGTGTGTTGTGGATGGTGACATAAGAGACAAAGTACAGTGCAGATGGGTACAATAGGTTTCTGAGTGTCTGTTCAGACAATTTGATCTGTCATCACAGAAAGAATAAATCGGGAGCTCTACACTCTCATTTTTATTGGTGTTGCTTTTCGGAACATACTTTAAAAATATTGCAAGGTGTCAGATGTCAGCGAACTGGTGAGTTCCCCACTGCCTCAGATGGAGCTGCTCCGACCTTCGAAACCTGAATGAAGGCAGTTGATTTATGGCAGTAAATTGCATGACCTCGCATCCTAATAGGATCACACTGCCCTTAAATCTGGTCTAGCCACTGAGGAGAGAGCTGCACAGCTCTTCAGAATCTGTTGTACAGAGAGAATTTGTCTGCAAAATAACAGATTAGAGGGTAAGGGAGTATCCTGCTCTCATGAGAAGACCAGAAAATGGCAGTGAGATGACTCCTGAGTTCTGTGCTGCTTCAGTTGCTGTCTCTTGACCTTGACTCCCTGACACTGAGTGAAGGGAATAACTGGCCTAGTCAACCTCGGGGTGCAAAACTGAACAAAAGCTGTAGAAAAACAGCTGCTTCTAAGTAGAAGACTCCAGGGTGAGCATGGGACTGATTTAGTATATTGCTAAGGGGCTCTTGACTCCAGCTGACTTCACAAGTCTTTGGTAGGTTGTGTAAATTCATAGATCATGGAGAAATTTGCTCTGCGCTCTGGGGATGCTTTATTTGAAGAGGGCTGCTTAACCTCAGTATCTTCTCTAGAGGCGGTAGCAAAAAGAGGTGTTTTCTAAGAGGCCCTTTTTCAGGGGTCCTTTTTGAAGGTATCTTGTGGCGATGTTGTACTGTAACGCCAGGCAGTGTGTTTATTTCCATGCTCTGCCAGCCCCTGATGCCGGTGCCACCTGTTTTCCTTCCCACTGCACAGCTGTGTCTTTGTGTACAATTTCTGAAATGGCTTTTTATGACATCTGTGTTTTAGCTCCCCTGGGACCCATCACTTGCAGTCCTAGCTCACTGTGCGCTCTCTCCCTCCCTTTGCAGAATCGGTGCTATAAATGTAACTTGCTTAAATCGCCACTCACTGAAAGAATAGAAAAGATTCATGAGCAAAAAATCGCCTTTGTGGTGAGGAAATACTCACTACCATGATCTCATCTAGTAGCACAGAGTGTAGATTTCTTTCATTTACAGTTGAGTCAAAATGACATAAATAATGAGAGCAAGGCACACTCAAATCTTCTGCAGAGAACAGAGCTATACTCAAACATTGGTTTTGTTCCAGGACTTGGATTTCTTGTCTCGGTAACACATGGGGATGGCTCAGGGGAGGATTCCGTGGGGGATGTGCTGTAGTCATCATTACAAAGGCTAATGAAGACAATTTACTTGTTCCCTGTTATGAAGCCCTTTGCCCTAAGAAGGGCTGTGAGGATAGCTGCTCCAGTAGCAGTGACCCATGTTCCCTCAGGATATGCACACAAAAGCTGCCTTAAACAGCGGTGTGTGTTTTCCAGAGGTGTACAAATACCCTCGACATCTGTCTAGTGCCACTACCCCAGGCACTGAAACACATACCGTGATGCCTGTACTGATCCCCAAGGCAAGATCCAGTTAATGGAAGAGTATTGTGGTATCCTAGATGGTAACTACTGGAAAAGTCTGGCTGCTTGAAGATGACTGGCACGTGTATTTAAGAAATGCAGTTTGCTAAAACTTGTACTATACTGATTTTTTAAAGCAGAAGGCAGAAAGATTATTGTAATAACAAATATAAAGTAGCCACCATTGCAGTTATGAGACCATGTTCCTTCCTGACCTTGTTTGAGAGGGTAAGGAGCAGCAAGGAGGGAAAGGGAAGCCTGACATGAAACCAGAGGTGGTTTGTGAAGGCAGCACTGGCTGAACATCATAGTGTCCATGCTGGCCTTGAGATTAGAAAAGTTCTGTTGGCTGCCTTGAGGATAAGGGGATGCCTAAAATCCCCTCCTGCTGGAACCCTGTCAGGTGTTCACTGGGTTTAGTGGAGAAGGAATGCAGCCACATTCAGGCTTGAATTTTAACTGCTGGAAGTCAGTATCATTGTAGCATCATGTCTGTCCTTATTCAAATCTGTTTTATTACCACATTTGAAAAACCAATCTCACTGCTGGATTCCCTGTGTTTCCTCATTAAGTACAGTCTGAAAGTGTAAAATAAAGCATATTTCTGCCCCAATCAAAGCCTAAATGAGAGAGACTTTTGTTAATGAGCCCTAAAAATTAACTGTTTGTTTGAACTTGAAAATACTTAAAATAAAGGTCATGGCCAGTTATTGTTCAGCCAAGCTGATAATTTCTAACCAGTTTATGGTAATGATCATGTTAATACTCAAAAGCTATAGCTGACTGCTATCTAGCTGGCCACCTCTACAAGGCTCTCCTTCCTCTCTTGACACAGTCCCTCAATTACACTTGAAAGTGGAATAAGTTTGCCAGGAGGGGAGAGGGAGGCGTTCTCCCTGAGTGCTTGCCCAGCAGTTTTCCTGTACCCATTCCAGTCAGTGTGACTCGCTTTGGTTGGTAGGTCCCAGCCGGTGTTTCAGCTAGACAGATGATGGGAAAATTAGAAATTGTGAGTTATCATGGATACAGCTGACTCATTTTAGGGGCAGAGGTTTTCCTCAGGGCAGATGCTGTTGAACTCTAGAGAAAGAAGAGAATGTGTGACTGTCATGAGTCCCAACCATTGGACCTTTGGAGAAGAATTTAGTGTTTCTGTGCTTTATGAAGCTTGACTTTGTACTAGCTAGCCTATGAAATACTGGGAGCATGGCAAACTCGTGTATGTCTTCTGAGGCATGAGATGTAAAAAAAAAAATTACATTTTTATGAATATTGTCTTAAATTTTGCTCAGAAAAAACATCTTTTCAGCAGAGTATCTGGATGCTCTGGTGCAAGACCTGTGAAGTTGTTGGGCTATAGTGAACTGCCGCCAAAGAACCTGTGTGAAATGGTAGGTTTACTGATGAATGGAAGACAGCATTTTTCACAATTGCCTAACATCTTTGCTCAGACTGAAAGACTCAATAGAAAGATTGTGGGAGTAGGCAAACTTCCTCTGATTTAACCAGAACTATATAGTTTAGTAATCTGACACAATGGGATTTTCTTCTGAAGGATGGAGCTTTGCTGTAGAGCACTGTCATTCATTTTAAAATGTAAGTCTCGTATTCAAATTTATAGTATAAAATCCATGGAAGCAATGTGAAGTGCGGTATATTTTATTCCCTGAAGCAATTTAGAGAAGTAAGGTTTTCTTTTAATAAGCAAAGGTATCCTCTCTCAGATGAAGAAATGGATTGGCTGTGCTTTTTCTTACCATCACCACGAAGCAACACAGACCATCTCGCTAGTTCATCCTGGTACTTGCCTCCTGCTTGCAGAGGGAGGAAGAACTCTTGCATAGTCTGGGCAGAACTGAATAATTATGACACTAACCTGAAATTTGAGTGACTCAGTTCACTTTTGGGGTTTTTTTTTTTTACTATAGACGTTCTTTGTGGGATGACAATTTCCTTTGTCTCTCATGTGCTTCAGTTTCATGCTTGTAAAATGGACTTGATATTTCTGTGCTTCAGAAGAATGTTCTGAGATGAATCAGTGTATTATACATCTGGGACAGTCTGAGCACCTATGGCTTCTGTGGAAGAGTCTGGTGAGAATATAGATCAAACTCTATTGCTTTTATTCTTCAGCCCCTGAATAAAGAAGTATCACCTTGTGCCAGTTTTTATCCATTTGTGTTCTTATCCTTCACTGAGTTCAACTAGATTGATTTGTGGTTTTCCTCTTGCACTTGAGATTTTTGTTTTGGCAGGCATCTCTGTTCTGACAATTCCTTTCTGACATTTGGCCAAGGAAAAAAAAAATGACACAAACAAATTAAAATTTATTTCCTTGCTATAGGGAACCCCAGCCACAGATGAGCTCTAGAGCTGTTATCTTTCAACCTACCAGAGCATGGCTCAAATTTCTATTCTTCCCCTGGTTAAACTAATATCACTTTCTGTGACAGAGACTGAGAATTTAGAGGCTCAGCAAAAGCACAAGTCATCTATGTGAGCACTGGACTGATATGAGAGTTCTACATCACCTGTGAGCAAGGGCTGAGCTGTAGAGTGCCATTTCCTGCTCTGAATGAGCCAGGCTCCTTCCCTTAAATGCGTGGGCCAGCCCGGGCCACCTCCACAGCACACAGCTACCTCTCCACTTCAGAAAGCAAGGAGCCAAAAGGAGCGGTGTGGTTTGTTTCTGTACTCCCATCTGATCACTGCCTTATTCCTTCCTTTTCCTCTTACCTTCATTTTTCTCCCTTTTTAACTGAGGTCAAATGCATACGTGTAGGTGACAGCAGTAATTTCATACAGTTTGTCCCATTCCTCTGTTCTGGCTCAACCCCCTTGTGACATTCTGCTATCCAGCTGATGACGAATGGGGCCTGGAGTGAGATGGAAATGAACTCAGGAGCGAGTTTATGGGACTGCGGTGGACCATCTGTTAATGTAAATGTTTAAGGTAAAATACATTAAGGCCTGTGCGCTGATGAGACATTTCATTTGCATCTTGCCTCTGGGATTATTTCTGGCTCATGCCTAAGGGCAGCAGAGTTCCAGGGCAGACAAGTATGCTTTTTCTTCTTAATCTTTTTGCTAGTGCAGGTTTTATGTTATGGTTGAGATGCCAGACCCTGAAATGTGAAATATGCTGCTTAGATTCAAAACTTGGTTTTGGTTTTAAAAATTAACAAGGTTTCTCCTTCCCCCAAAGAACTCATAGATTCAGTTACACTTTTTTTTTATTTATAGAAAAAGAGAATTTAAGTATCCTTATTTTTAGAAGCAGGAGAAACTTCTCTATTCTTTGCTATTCAGAATTTAAATGTAAGAGAACTAGTGAGCAAGAAAGGTAGTTCATAAAGAGAAAGTGCAATGTGTTGATACCCCTTGTCTCTTGCTTTGTGCATGTCTGTCATCTTGAAATCAGTAGGGAATGTTAAACTAGGTTTTTCTTAAGTATTCTCTTGAGTAACTTAAGTGAAGACAGCTTAAAAAGATCTGAAGGAGTGTCACTGCATGTTCTTCTAGGGATAGTCTGTAATTTTAATTCTGACAGTCTCCACCTAAGCTTGTGAAGAAAATTTTAGGTGTCTTAACCTTAAGAGGGACATAAGTCTATAGTGTTCTAAGTCACACAGTTTAAAGTATAGTTCTTCTGCATAGAAACTGGGAATGCTCATCACTGGGAGGTTTTATGCTTGACTCTAAGCTGCCCTTAGAACAAAATGTTGTTGGTATGACTGGGAGACATGTTACATGGCATTTCCGTGTGGCATTTCTTCAGTTACGTGAACTCTTAGAGCAAAGGGGCCCAAGAGTCAGTGTGGGACATTGACCTCAGCTCTAGTGACTTTACTAATTTTTAATTTTTGGGATAAAACACAGACAATGTCATAGTTAGTAATAAACTGTCTGTTGATTACTTCTTCAATCTTGATGTGATGTGTGGACTTGTAACCAAAATTTTTCATGTTTTGATCACACAGATAAGTTGTTTGTATGGTAAGCAATGTAGGTGTCCTGTCTTGAGCCACATAAACCAGGCACAGCTTAAAACCGTTAAAGAGGATGGCGTCCAACTCATCTAAACATAGCATAGTCTGGATCTTACTCAGTTCTTGGTTGTCTTGGATATGCAACTCTGCATACAACTTGGACGTGACCAGTACTGATACCAGATTCTTGTCTGTCTTCCAGTCACAGGAGTGGAGAGCAAAGATTCTCAAGTAATTCTTTTTTCCTACCTTGGCAGTTTAAGTCTCTGTGAATAACAAGAATGACATTGGCAGTGAAGGCTGATGAAGAACTTTGTGCTAAGGTCTTGTTAGCTTAGCATACTTATTCTTTACTAATTCCTTGTGTGGGCACCCTGCGCTGAACATGCCTTTGTGTGGGTTAGAAGTGGATTAAGCTTAACTGCCAAAAAGAGCTCGAGGTATAGAATAAGGGAATTACAGACAGAATGCTGTTAAGTCACATTCTTATTTGTTCTGAAGTAATTTCTCTGTATTGGCAAGCGCTAAGAAAAAGCTCCTTGTCCTCTCATGGTAAGAGGGGGGAAAAAATCCAGTTTGGATTGAGCATGCCCTTCTTTTCTCCTTCTCTTTTAACTCCAGTTTGCCCTCTGTGCTGAGCTGGAGAATCACACATTCACCTCTCATTCTCCAGCTGAAGAAGATTGATGTGCAATTAAGATCTCTAAGGAGATGTATTAAACCCTGCAAAGACTCCAAATTCAGCCATGAATCTTCTTGTTATTTTGTTTTTCCTCTCCTTTCTCTTTTGTGTATTACTATCTCCTCATCTCCAGCCCTGTGGTGACCCTGGCTCGTGCTCCAGTGAAAGGTGGGAGCTGAGGGTATTATGAAAACTAGTCACTGAAATCTGCCTCCAGTTACAAAGCTCTTTGAGACTGGCCTGGTGTCATGCCTTTTTACCTCAGCCTTTTCTCCTTTCTCATGCTGTCTTAGGTTAAGATTTGGTGAGTCACGGTTGCTATGATGTGGCTGGATTCAAATGTTATCATAAAACTTGAAATTATTTCTTTTTAATATTAAAAGAACTTTTCTTCAGTTCCCTACCAAAGTGATTGTGAAAAGTTTTGGAAATCCTGTTCCATGGCAGTTTCTTCCAGAGAACTGCTAGGAGTGGTAAAGGTTTTTGTGACTTCTGGCTAACAACACAATAAGGGAATTGTTAGAAAATCTTGTGAGATATCCACATTTATTTTCTGAATCCATGTATTTGATGTGTGTAGATTCCAAGTTAATTTATCTCGCTCCTCACTGATCTGCTTTCCTAATACGATAAGAGAGCTCCTCTCCCAAAGTGAAGGTATTTCCTTTCTTCACTTGTTTCTTCTGGTTTAGCTGTCTCCAAGTATTCATTGGGGTTTGGTGTTTTTTTTTTGGTTCTTCAAGCATCCTTCTACTTAGTTTGATTTAAACCTTCCTTGTGGGTTTTGGTACAGGCAATATTACGCAAGCCTGTGTGCATTAGGGTTTCAAACAGACCTTTTCACACAAGATACTTTTTCATGTGTGTAGGAGTTACTACTCTTCTGAAATGTTAAGCCCATTGCTCCATTTCTTGCTGTATGCGTGATACTGTTGTTCTTTCAATGGAGGAAATTGTTTCTTGCTATCGATCAGTCCATGATCCATGCAGACTTACTAATCTAGACAGTGAGTGATGTCTGATTCCTCATCATACACTTAGCTTTTGTGAATACTCTGTTTTTATTCAAGGAGGTTGTTATGCCTGAAAACGTACCATTTTTCAGAATTGTTATGCTTAAACTGTGATGTAGCTATTGAATATCTGATACCATATTTCCTTTCTCTATACCTACCAAATTTTGAGACCTCTGCTTGGGTATTGGGTTTGCAGCCACTTTGTCCCTGCCTTGTATTATAGATTTCATTCTAATTTAGTTGAATGAAATGGAAATCTTTCTGCTCAAATCTGGATTTAGAAATCAGGCCTTATATTATGGCAGAGCAACTGAGAAATAAGGCATATTTTCATGTCTTGTTCCTTATTTGCTTGTCATCTGAGGTACAGAAATCTTCTACCATGTGCAGATTTTCTCAAAGCAGAGCAAAACCAAAAATAACAGTAGGTTTCATGTCCTCCATTTATAGAGGAGACTCATGATAGCAAAGACTGTAGAATTTTACCTTTACCTTTGAAAAAATCTGTGAGAAAATTCCCTTAACAGAAGGCAGAAGCCAAATCTTGATTACTTGCAGTCTACAAGAACTGTGTTTTATGTTTATCTAGACCATGACATTAGTTTCAGTATTCTGAACAAGACAGGCTACAATTATTAAGTTCTCCCTGCAATTTCAGTTGCATTCAATATTCTTTAGTTCCTCACAAGAGTGATTGTAAAAATTATGTTTGTTAACTTCCAAGGCTGCTTGTTGTCTCGCCTCTTGGTGTGAAGTGACCCGTCTCTGTACAATTCCTGCACCAGTGTCCTCTACATTAGGAGTCCCTATAGCTGTAAGATGTTAGTCAGTAATTCATTCTCTCTGGTTGGCATTTCGTACTTCAACCATTTCAAAAGTGAAATAAAAGAAGAGGTTAACCTGAGAGAGCAAGAGGAAGTTGAAAGAGCAGAAAGAGAAAGATAAGCACCTTGTCTGTCTCCCATTCTCTAGAGTAAAAGTAGCCTCTATGATTAATTTAACAGTCTGTGCTCCTTAAGAAGGCATTACTCGAGGAGGACTTTGGATACTCAGGCTAGAGGGAATGCGATGGGCTGGTGGTGTAGCAGTGATAACACAAGGTCAAAGAGGTGTTAAAATGCCAATAAGAGCAGTTACGTACTGGACTGTGTCATTATTAGTCCCCAAAAGAAGCTAACCAACTAGATAAATTGTCCTGGGTACTCTTTAATACTCCTGGTTATAAATGGCTATACTGCCAGTTCCTCCAGTGCCGTCAGCATTGCTGAACCTACACTGTTTAAGAAATGACTTTACTCCTCTGGTAGTGCTATTACAATGTGTTTAGAGGTTGCAAAGGCCTATCTCGCAAGCTGTATCATTTGGGATGAGAGGCTGTCCAGCAGGTGTGAAAAGTTATGTTGTAGGAATATTTCTGTATAGAAACAATTTTCTAAGTGTCTCCTGAGAGTATGTGAAAGGTTGAGTACCCAAGTGTACCGGGAGGTATCTTTCAGTGTTGTCGCACAAGCTCTTGAATGGACATAATAGATTCTAAAGAACTGATACTTAAGGGAAATAATGGAAATATTTGAAACTGGATTGAGACTGCTGCATAGTTTCATCCTGTTTCTGAGAGATTAATGGACTTGGTTTATGCTTTTCACTGCCTCACACTGCTTTGGAAAGATGTGCTGGAATAAACTACTGGAAATAAACTGACATTGGTAGAGTTGTGCCAACATATGACATAAGTGAATGGAGCCCAGAGCATAAATCTGAAGACTGCAGACAACCCTCATCACCTGTGAACTTCAGAACACAGTCACCATCCTGTAGAGTGCTGAGCAATTGCAAGTCCTGTTAGATACAGTGGGAGTCAGTAGCTCTAGTCTATAATGCAAAATTATGCAAAACTTTTAAAGCAAATGTACCATATTTCTACCCCAATCACTCCCAGAAAAGAGGTTGGAGTTTTTTTATCTCAATGCTGAAATCCCAGCAGGGCTGAATACTTGGTTTTCTTTTNTTTTTTTTTTTTTCCCCCAAAAATAAGCTCTTTGAAGCCAGTGGCAAACAATGGGGAACAGTAGGTTTTGATGGTAAATGTGGCCTTACTGCTATTTAGGAGAGCAGAGCTGCTGCTGTTTAAAGCCAACAAACTGGATGAGTCCAAGACAAGAAGCCAAGGCAGGTGATGGAGTTAACTTAATCTTGAATCTTTGTGTTCTCCCTTTCTGAGTATTTAGCTGTTTTAGGAGGGAGAAAGACAACATTGTGTTCTATTTTGTGCCTTACATAAAGGATGCCGTGATCTACGAAGGAACACAGAGAGTCCTGACTGAGCAGTGAGTTTGAACAAGCAACTAACTCTACTAGTATGAGCAATACTGATGCCTTCATGTGAATATTGTCACTAGAATTAAACCTCGTGTATCCAAGAGTTGGGAGCATAAATACTTCTATTTTAACATTTATAATGTATATAAAATCCCATCACAATTTTTTTTGTCAGGTTAAAATATCTTTTGTAGCTTGGGATGTTTTATTTGGTGCGATTTCTTTGGCTTCAGAAAAGTAGCATGAATTAAAGTATAACTGCCCCAACGGAACAAAGTTAATAGCCATTTAAATTAAACTACAGCCTCCAGTGGATTAGCACCTCGCTGTCTTTGCTCTAAAATAGAGCCATTTTATCCCCTAGGTTACATGGTCTTTCCTTGTCGGTCATGGGAATTTAAATGTGATGCATTATCCACAGGAGGGCTCCCTTATTGTTCCCTGAAGGTAACAGAAACATATTGGGAGTTTCAAGGGGAAATTTCAGTTTCAGAATGCAAATGCAAGCAATACAGAGTTCAAAGAAACTCTTTTCCCCAGTTCACACCAAAATCTGGCTTCATGAGAAATTTTATGCAGACCAGCCATAATGTACTTTCTGTTTTGCCTCTGAAACTAAAATCAAGGTTGAGAATAATGTTTCTGCATTATATTTGTACAATTCCAAGTAACTTCTAAAGTGGTTTTGTTTTCTCTGAGATGTTAGCGTTAAGTCTGTGGAGAACTACAAAAGCAGCTCACATCAGGGTGGATGAAAAGATAAATACAACCACCATGTTGCAAATGAGGTGTTTACAGAATATGATGAATCCTCAGATGCTTCTCCAATTGTTTTATATTTATCTTATCTTTTTTAATGGAGGGTGTTGGTAAAGGAATTGGAGTCAGACACCTGGTAACAAACATCCTATAATAATCCCTGAAGCATATCCTTTGTGAACCAAAGGCAACGTCAATTTTCCCTTTTTTCCTGCTCTGGCTTTGCACCCTTAGAATGGAAGAGAGGTCATTTCTTTCAGTCTTTACAGGCCATGGATGATCTGCTAAAGTTTCTGGGATGGGGAGCTATTTATGATGTGCTTGGGGAGAGAGATGTGAGCGTGTGTCCTACCGGAAGCTGCAACTTGCCAGCTTGTTTTTATTGTTGAGCAAAGTCGTATCTGGGGACAGAGAAGTGTAAGAACTTAAGTCAAGGTCTTCTGAATTTTCTGTTTTCCTCTCCTGTGTGTGAATTTTGGAGCTAAAGAATTAGCATTAATTAACATGGTAATTTCATTCCATGGTTATGTGCAGCTTGGGTTGATCTCTGTCAGTTGTCCTGTCTTACCATGTTTATAGCTAGTTCCAGATTGCCTGCTCCAAGGCAATGCACGCCTTTCAGGCTGATGTTCACTGCATAAGCAATTATTCTGCATATCTCACTCTACACGAGAACATTATATGAAGAAAACATCAAGTGCCCTGGTGAACTCTCAGCTTATCTGATAGCTTTCAGCCAGTTTCATTAGGCAAGAAAATCTCAGGAGATAATTCTTAGGAGATAACTCAGGAGCGAGGTCTCACAAACTGAGTTAGAAGAACAGGGTTAGATTCCAGCTGTTTCAGAAATAACTAGCTATTGTCTGATAATGTTAAATGACGCTATGAAGAGATGCCAGAAATAGCCAGTGGCTATGTCCATCATAGATGGTTTTCTTATATTTCACTCAGTGTTAGGTTGATTATTCTCATGGCGCTATGTGGAGAAGAACTTGGGAAAATTTTTAGAGGGGGGGACTACAATGTTGAGTGCGTGGCTACTGTGAAGAGAGCTGAGAGGTAGTATGAGGTAATAGTCAAAGTACGGGTGTTTAGTGGACAGGATTCCTGGACTGTATTTCTAGTTGTAATCTTATTTTCCACTAGGAAGGTCAGCCTGCTGCAGGCATGAAAGTAAAGGCTAATGCCATGTATTTCATAGGGTCTTTACAAGGTTTGCTTAGCATTGTCAAAGGTTTTGACATCTCTGAGTTCAAAATGGCACCTGAATAGGCGGTCTTATGGTTTAGCATGAAAGTCTGTACTTTGGGATTGTGCTTTGGGTACACTATAGATATTAAAATAAGATGTGACCCTCTGAAAAGCAGTCTTCTATATAGTGTTCCTTTCGTACTACTTGCTTGGCTGGTTTATGAGGGTGAGGATTCTTTGTCTCTGTGTTGTAGACATTTTTCGGTCATCTGAGTGAGTTCTGACAATATTTAACAAAAAGACAAAAACTATAGACAAGTGAGGAATATATACAGATATTCTATATGATTAGCTTCAAGCTAAATTTCAAGGTCTTAAAACTAATATTAAAGTTTAAATATGGTTCAGAATAAACAATACTTCTGCTGGATTTCTCTTCTTGTCCTATGCAAATTGAGGATATTTTGTTATGCCGTGCTCTTCAGGAACTTCTTTAGCAAATTTTTCATAGTGAATCTGTTCTCTTTCTCTCATCTTTTCTCTATTTCATTGTGCCTATCCAAATTTGCATTATCAATGCAATGTGCCATTTGAAACGTGCATCTTTTCGACACTGGAATATTCCTCTAATAAATATCATTTGCTAGAACATCTGCAACTGCAAAAAGACTGCAAAAATAACCAAATCATGTGGGATGCCTATTGAAAAATACAGGAATTGGATGATACAGTGGCAAAAACATAATTCTTATCTACTGCCCTTACTAGTACTGTTTTTGTGCAGCTCTAATGATAATTAGAGATAACTTTGAAATTTCTTTTCATCCCGTTGGTAGAAAAGAGGTGAGGCAGGGTTAAAATTTCTGTACGTAATATTATATTTTAACATGAATTAAGCACCTCTTCTTGTGCCCATGTTGCATTTTCTTTTGGAAGATCCTTTATGTGAACATCTATGTAGTACCTGTCAACAGACACAGGGAGAGTTTGAACACAGGCGCAAGTATTATTTTGACCTTCCAGAGATGTGTTCGTGCACTATAGCCATGTGTGTGTCTTTTCTCTTACACCAGTGGAAGTCAGTATGTCGAGTGATAGATTTCTATGGGAAGTCTACTGAGTGTGGGAGGCCCAGCATACCCCATGGACCATCTCTTCTTTGAAGTGGTGCACAGTTTTAGGATTTGAGAAAATAAGGCACTACATATTGTTCTTCTCTGCTTCTGTTTCTCTTCAGACTTGAGCCTGTGTGCATACTGTTCATTCTTTCAGGCATTTCTGTGCATCCACAAGACTTGCTTCTTTGTTCATGACTAAACACTGAGATCTCACAAGGTGACTTGAATTGCTGAGTTTTGTAGGAGATGTGGAATTAAGTGTCCTTGCTGTGGCTGTGAAGCTGATAGGAACAGTAGTAAAATCTTCCCATTGAGGACATGTTTTTTGCAGTTCTTAGTTAATTTTTAAGGTCATTTGGAGACAAGCATTGCAGTTCATGTTGAAGGAGTACAAGACCACCCTCAGTTCTCTGCTGCAGTTGTAAACGGAAGAAGGCCTAGTGTCATCATAGGGGCACATCTATGAAATATCTGTATTTTTCACCTGTGCCCATTTCACAGAATTAGGATTGTGCACTGAAAAAGTGCTTTCCCAGAGGCAGATCATAATTTTTCATGTCACCGAATCCCTAGAGGACCGGTTAAACTCCTGAGTGTGCCCAGTTGTCAATTATTTGTGTGCTGTGGCCTCTTGCATTCGCCTCAGCTACCTTATTTATCAGGTTGCCATTTGTCATTGCTTTTTGTGAATCTTTTCTCTTCCCAGTTGCTTTCAGATGCATAGGCTTCCATTATTTATCCCTGTACCTCTTGCCGTGGTGAGCGTGCAGCTTGCTGATCTGCAGCTAACGTGGGCTTTTGCTTCAGTTGAAGTGCACTGGAGAGTGAAAGAGAGAGACCACGGTTCAGGAGGGCAGTTTGGGCTTCCTGCAGGCCCCATGGAGACTGGCTGTTGGTGCTTCCAGAGGACTTCTAGTGCGTGTCAAAAGCAGCCACCTGCCCTCTTCAGTGGGGTTCTCTGGAGGAAAGGCTGTGCAAGTACCAAAAGGTAGTTCTCCTTACTCTCTTGGCGTCACTACAACAGAGCAACCCCCAGCTGTGCTTTCTGTTTATCTGAGAAATGCTTATTAAAACTGAAGGCATCTTTTGAGTCCAGTTTGATGTGACAGTGTTTTGTTGGTTCATCAGCATAGTTCTCCAAGGGTTTATCTATCGCAGTCCTTATGTACTTTCAGCATATTGCAATAACAATTGTCAAATGTGACCAAATTGCCTTAAATGTCAGAGATTTCAGGGATCCTTAGTTTACAAGGTTTCTCTGTTTGTTTGTTTGTTTTTGTGGGGGTTTTTTATTAAGTTTGGGTACCTACTCTTACTGTAGCTGCAGAATTTAGCTGTACTTTTCTCTGCTGTGAGCATCTCGTGAATGGTAGCAGATTCAGTAGAATATCTTCTTGACTGGAAACATAATAGTAAACAACTTAAGGTGAAAGAGATGTTTGTACTGAGTGTCTCTGATTAGAAAGACCCTCTTTTCTGGCTCTGTCCCCAGCTGCATGTCCCACACAGCTTGCATTGCTCCCCACACTTTGCTGCTGCTGTGCGTAAGTTTGATTTTTCTGCAGTGCAGAGTTATAGCAGTCTCATTACTTTTGTGTTGTACAGACACCCACCTTTTCCCCTTGCTCTTTATAGCTGGCTCTGCAGATTTGGGTTGGGTCTTTTTGCCCTTTTGCTGAAGAGCAGGACATTGGTGAAGCCCCGGAAATCCAGACATCTTCACTGGTGTTCACTTTCCAAGGCTGTCTGACAGCCACTTACAGGATGTATATTTACCCTGCTCAGACACTGAAACACCTTAGTTAATGTGATTTTCTGTAACTTCTGTTATTCTAGTAGTTCCTTAAGGCATTGAGGAAGTTATAAGTTATTTTTTTAGGAAGTCATTAAGTCTAAACATGCCTGAATAAACAGATACTTGAGTACTGTACAGCATCCGTTTCAGTCATAAGGTTTGTGGGCATGTCCCATAAACACAGGGTTTGGCATTTTCTAGATGTACTTAAAACTTCTAGGTCATCAAAACATGAAGAAAAAAATGAGCAGGGCATGGTGTGAGAAATGGACAGGGAAAGTTATGAAATGATGATGTAATTTGGTGAGATCTGATGGACAACGATCTGGCTGTATTTGAGGAACTGGAATTTCTTGCTTCAACTGATGAAACTGCGAGAAATTGTACCTCACAGGAATCATAGGAGATTTCTCGTTCTCTAAAAGATTTTGCAAGATTATTGTAGAGAACTGATTACCAATCCCCAAGCAGGGATTTGGTTCCAGCAAGTTCAGGGGTGAGAAGGTACTTGTGTCTGCAGGCAGTGTGTGCATAGCAGAGGCTGAAAATTTGTCAGCCAGCTGGATTTCTGAGGCCTCTGCCTCATGTCCACTATCTTATGGGATAAAGGCTGCCCAGAGTTGCTTTATTGGTGGGGTGAGATATGTTATATAGACAGAGAAACACTTGAGGTGAGAATTTAATATTTAAGATTTGTCTGCTGGTTAGAGTGTGTATATCTGTATTAGCAATATCTTTGAATAGAGGCTTTATTTTGACTTTCTAGAAAGAGAACATCATGCTTCTGTGTGTGTGTTGAACTTCCCAAACACTTTAAAAATGTAGTTGTCCATGGAGATATGATTTGGGCCTGTTTCTGTAAGATGATTTGGATGCTGTGTGTTGATGCCCTGATATACTTACCTGATCTGAGTTTGCCATGTAGTTGTTACGCTTGGACAGGTTGTGGGAATGACCCTCTCCCACACTTGGCAGGATGACTTCTTCAGGAGCCTTGTGGGTGGAATATGACTGTGAAGGGCAGTCTCCCCCGGTCTGTTTGTTTGTTTCCTTTGCAGGATTTTTGCTCCTTCCTTCCGAAGTACTGGTCTGATGAGAGCCATATGTTTGGAAAAAAGACTACCAATTCTGTAAGGAAGTTAGTGGATAGTATTCAGACATCCTGCATCAAAACCCCAAATCTCTTGTTTTGTGTTAGACTTTGTGGGTATGGGGATGGGCGTATTTATTTTACTTTTTTTCCAGTGAGATAATTGTGCCCGATGATGGAGTTTGCTCACTCTGTTTTTTGATCCTGTAGTGCAGCTGCTGCTCTATTTTCTACATGGCTGGGCATTACTGCAGACCTGTCGAGCCATAGCTCACTTTGATTGATTTTTCTTTTCTTTTTTTAAGAAAAGAGATTGCCATAAGCCAGCGTTATGGCAATGCAGCCCAAATATATAATTATCAGGGCACGGAACCCCTTGGGCAACCCAGACTGCCTGCATTTGGTGTAGCTGGATTGTCTTAGCTTTGCTTCTTGAACTTTTCTCGCAAGAGATCCAAGTGTTTCCCTTTTGTGATAAATTCACATGATCTCTGTTGTTTGTTTACTTAGTGGGGCTTTGGGCTCTTATTTTTATCAGTTTTATTTTGTGGTTTTCTTTAAGTAGAGGGAAATGAGCAGGCCAGAGAACTCATTTAAAGAAAATAGTCTTGATGACTTCAATGCGCTTGAACTCATCTCTGAGTTCAGAAAGTGTTACTGGTGAGTACTGTAGAGGACTACTTATGGTTGTTGTGTAAGTTTTATGAACTGTATTGTGATCCTTAGCTCAGCCCTAAGGTCTAATCTTGGCTGAAGCAGCCCAAAACTCAACAAAAATGCTGTATCTCCCTTCTCCTTACCACTCTTTTTTTTTTTTTTTTTTGTGGCAAGGCACTATAGGTCAGTGCACTGAACAGTACGCATAAGGGGCTGGGAGGACGGATGAGAGGGATTAGAAGTGTGTGCTTGTTGAAGTAGGGAACATGTACTTGAATAGTGGTAATAAAATAGCTATACCAGGATAACACCCTGAGTTGGATGTTCTTTTACTACTGAGTGAGTGTGTCACCTTAAAGTTTAACTGGTGAAGGATTTGGATGCTATATCACACTATGTCGTGTTAGGTGAGTTGCTTTAATTAACTGTTTGCACACTCTTCATTGCAAAGGCAGGGTAACACTTAGCTTAAATCTCTTTTATGGTGTCCTGTTCAATTGCAGTAATGCAATAGTACACCTAAGAATAGTCTGCTGTAACAGTGTCACATAGATCGTAGTTGTTGTATGCTGTTGTCAAATAAAAACATAAAGTTGGAAAGGCTGAGAGCATTTATCGATTTCTCAGTTGAGGCATAAAAGAAGTAGACAACCTCTCTAGGCTCATTGGCTTAGATTTGAGGAAGATGAAGGAGGGAAAAAAAAGAGATATCTTTGACATAGATGATACAGGGACAGGGGTTATGTGTCTGATATAACCCAACAGGCCTAAAAGCTGAGACTGAATCTGCTGGGATGAAAGGAGAGGTGTAAATGCAGGGAGAACGGGGTGGTGCTTGAAGTATTTCCTGCCAAATTTTAATGGAGTGTGTCTCATAGACATGTATCCTTTAAAATGTTTCCCAAGCAGATGGATGAGACTGTGGACAACCTGTAAGCAGTTCCTTGGAGGGATGTTAGGATTGCATCTGTTTCGAAGGGTTACAGCTCCAAAGACTAACAATGTTAACTTTAAACATAGGCATAATTCACTCTTTCACAGCCGATTGTTTTGGTGGGACCATGTGGTGTGTTTGAAACAGAAGTGAGACTTTTATACTGAATTAGAGTTGAATGTCATCAATTTCCTTTGCAGGTTTAATCCTCTGTTGTTGGTGGTGCTTTAAAAAGACCTTTTAGAGCAGATGCAAAGATTTCTCTGTAGCAAGCTTTTGGGGCTTCTCCTGCCTCTGCAACTTAGGTTGTCTGAATCAATCATTAACACTCACTACGTTTTGCTGTTGCAGCACTTTGCTAATGTCGAGCCCTAAATGAAGTGTCCTAAGCATCGTTATTAATGAGGAATAACTACTGTGTTCCAGATACTTCATTTGGTAGATTTGTAATAACAGCCATCCTTAATATTAACATTCCTTTTCTATTTATGATCGATGTCCAGTCCTCAAGAATTAAGGGTAATGAGAAGCCTTTAGGTAACACGATGACATCGTGGAGGGCTCTGGTTGCTCTTGTCTGGTTTATAGAACATAATATTTGATTGTGTGGAAGAAGTTGTCTTATGCATAGAGCTAGATCTGATTTAACCTGTCATCTTACGTAGGATGATTTCAGAGTAGGGACCATCAGTCATTGTCAGCAGTGTGCTCTTATTGCAGTAATAGATGCTAGATTATTTATTGCTGCTACCTTCCTATTACAAACTGCTCTCCTTTTCATTACAGCAGCTAGCCTAAACTTGGAGGATGGTAGTTTATTCCAGTCATGGAGAGGAAATGAAATGAATGGAGTCAGAGATCTTTAACCGGTTTTTGTTATTTTAAAGGAATGCAAAAATTCCCCCATTCTCAAACAAAATAAGATATGAAACCTCAATGTTCTTCTCCCTACTCAGAGCAGCAGTTCTCTTTGTATGGGATCCTTTCCCAAATGCTCCGTCCCACAGTCGTGCTGTACCAAACCACATGTCAGCTCAGCCTGAGCTGAACTTCCCTTGCTGTCTCCATGTGGAGAGTGTGCTCTGCTTTGCTTGTCTTCTGAAAGATTATTCCCAGCAATGGTGTGTTGTCCTGTGTTTGTTTTGTTGTGGGTTTTTTGTTGTTGTTTTTTTTTTTAATGGTATTTACTTAAAACCTGAAACAGCATTATATTATCGTTTTGTCTGAAGCAGAAACCTGTTTTCAACTCTCTAAGTGCCTTATAAGTACCTGGGTGGCAATTAAATCTACCAGTTCCACTGACATTTAATGTCTGCTTATTATTATTTTAGGCAGACCTTTGTCACTCTTGTCTTCAACAGTACACCCTCAGTCTTTGCTTTCCTCTGCCATCAACTGCACCAGTTTAATTTAAGATACTGCTTCATTAAACCAATTCACTCACTTTGATCTAACCTGGTTTTCATTAATTTAGCTGAGAGTAACTAAAAGCTATTTAAATACAAACAAGAAGTCGGTTATTAAAATAAGCCAACCTTTAGTACATATAAGAACTTTTACTTCTTAGATTCTCCTAGTTTAATTTTAGACAGACTTGTTCATAGGTAAAGCTGTAACATTTTAATGAAGAAATACAGGTAAGAGAGACAAGAAACAAGATAGAGGGGGATGGGTCAGAGAGAGGGATGGCATAAACTCAAAGGAAAGACAATCAGCATGTTGGGGTTTTTATGTGACTTTGTGTATGCATGTTTACATGCAAGTTCTTTATAGCTTCTTGTTCAAGCTGTTAACTGTTTCATATCCCTCACATTTTAGAAATATATTGGGGAAAAGGAAGTTATTGCATCTTCTGGGGGTGGCAATAGCAAGATGTTAAGTGAAGCTTTGGATTATTCTTTGATTCTTGATCTTCAATCAAAATGGAAGTCCCGTTGTCCTCAGAAAGCTAAGAGTTGATGATTTTGTTAGAGAGGAGGAAGGAGACCAGGCAGGGGCAGTTGAAGTATTGCCTTTTTTTTTTTTTTATTTGCAGAAGCATAAATCTCTGTACTCCAAAAGGACAGGCAGGCTCCGTGTGCGCATGAGAGAAAGAGAGTTAGAGTGAGTGCAAACACTAATGCATCATGGAGGACAGGTCATTCCGCTGAACGCAGTTCAGCTCCTGAGTGTTTGGAGATTAGAGGCAGCAATAATTTCTGGCTGCTGTACTTTATGTTAATGTGGCAGCCCATGGTTGTATATTTCTGCTGAGATGGCCGGTTTCGTGAAGCTTAATTCTGACCGCAATGGAAACCGCAGGGGTTTCAGGTATTGGTGGTTGCCTTTTGCTGATTTAGCCAGGCAGTGAAACAAGCAATTTTTTTGTTACTTAAAGTTGGAATTTCGCATCTGTTTCTTCTGGCTTCTATGAGCTAAAATAGTAAAATGAACAGGAAGGAAGTAGTAAGTCCTACCTTTCACCTTTGGGTAAATTGACCTGTTAATGGAGGATCTAGCAATCTTTACAGATCCAATGGATGGATAGAGACATCCCTGCAGGAGTTTGCCAGTAATCCCTCAACCCTAGAGGTCTTGCAGTACCATTGATTTCCCACTCGCTCCAGCTCTCTCCCATCATCCTGTGCACTGCAGGTAGTCTGTCCTATCAGCAGAGAGAAAAGAAGTACTGGTCAAGATCAAAGAACATACTGTGGAAAGACTGAAATAAGCGCCTAATATTGGAAAAGTGGAGAAAGTCCAAAGGAAGAAATGAAAAACATTTTGGGAGTTTAAGGAATTATTTTTAGAGGAGGTAGTTTAAGAGTTTTATATTCCTTGATTAAGTGATAGTGGGGAGAAGAAGGGGCAATATAACTCTGCTAGTGTTTGAGGATCATAAATACTGTGGACAGAGACAAGATATTTAGATAACTACAAGTAGAGAATAGAAAAAATTTAAGGTATGTATCATGGAAAACTTCCTGTCATAGAGATGTGTCCTTGCACTGTCAAGCTTTGGAATCATTTCCCAAGGGAATAGAATAGAAACTCCATGGCTTGACAGGTTTTGAATTAGACTTGGAAAAATGTTACTCCATGCAGCATGTAGAATAATCTTCCTCTGGCAGCAAGATAGCCTATGAAAGGAGAAAACGATGATCTTGCAGAGGAAATTATGGTCTAGCAATTTAGGTACAGAAGTGGCCATCAGGACACCTGATTCTTTTCTGTATTTTATCACTGATTTTCTTTATAATACTGGGAAAGTCATTTAATCCCTCTGTGCCTCTCTGTTTCCACCTGTAAAAGGAATGTTTCATCATCTCAAGGATTTACTCCCTGAACAACATTTTCTTAGCTAGATGGTACTCTAGAGTGCTATGATTATTTTCACAAATACTCATAGTCTGGAGGAAACTGGAAACTCCCTGTCCCATGTGAGTTACTGCCTTACCTCAAGATCCAAGCAGTTGGTTAAAGCATCTTGTCTTTCATCTGCTTCACTCTGACAGATTAAAGTCAGTATGGCATAGCTGATGGAAACCTTCTAGTCCACCCATGATTTTGCTGTGTTGCTTTTGTCTTTTGTGATTCCCACTGTAAAGTAATACTACCTTGGGAGACTAAAGAGAGAGAAAAAATCATCAGGCTGTGTCCATTTACACCCACCCAGCAAGGCCCCAACCCTTGTGGCGTGTGTCTCAAACCTGGAATGGAGCACGACATCGAGGCATCGCCCTACTGCCTTCTCATTACGGCAGATTGATGCCATTCCTGTTTTCCTCTAACAAGCTTGTTTTTCTGAATTGCCTTGCTCAGTCTCCTAGAAGAAGCCACTAGCAATCATGGCAATTTCATCACTTCTTTTCCCCTTGAGGACCCTCCCTTATCCCTTGGTTACCTCAGTTGTGCATCCCTGTGTGCCCAGCCTGAGCTCTCTGCCATGGAAGGAGAGAGGACACTACTCTCCACCTTGATTAAAAGCTCCTAATGCACATTTCAAATGAGATGTATCTGTGCTGTCAAAACTCTGGCATCCTGTGCTAGGTACAGTAAATTCATGCCTCGCTGGGGTCTCTACAGCAGTTTCCTGGCATATTTACTGGCTGGCCTATTACCAGTTTTGGGAGTCTCAGGAAGGGTTTCTTCAGTGGGAAGCTACAGTGAGACTAATAGATCCAGTGGTCCCCAGGCAAGCAGTCAGCTAACGGACCTTTCGGGAACTTGCTGAGCTTATTTGAGAACACCTAGGGCTACTGTTTGTTTGTATAAGTAATATTCCAAACAGCAGTAAATGCAAAGATTTCATTATTCAAATTTGCATTTACTGTTACTGTTTCTTGTTTGCATTATTTATTTTAAATTATTTGCAGAGCCACTGAAGGGGTTACATTAATGAAAGGGCTGGTGTCCTCACCTAGGACCTGTTTGCTTTTACGCTGATGTGACTTCTCTGAGATCAGTGGCATTACTGTTTACCCATGCTAATTTAATTAAACAAACAGACCCAGGCTATCTATAATCCTTTAAATGGAATAAATCTGTTGATGAAATCCAGGGACTTTCAGCCCTATTGAAAAGCTCTGTGATGTATTTGGAGGTATATAGGATCTTGTAAAAACTGTTGTTTAGCATTTGCGTGTCAGTTTGCTCGTATCTGCCACAAGATACTACTTCAACCTGGAACTCAATAGCAGAAAAGCCAGAGCAAAGTCAGTAGTTAGAGACCAAGGAAAGTAAGCTAACTTGAATGTACTATGTGTCCCTTGTGGAATATCCTTTCTCTACATTGCGAAGTCTGCTCTGTGTTCAGGGAATCATCTAAATATTTTGCATTTTTGGTATATTTTCAACTTGCAAAAGATGTCACCTGCTCTCAGAAGTAGTTTCCCAACTGGTCTGAGAGATAAATCTCTGGGTTTTATCCCCATGTTGAAAAAGAAAATGCAGAAAGGAAAAGTTAATGGATAGATGCAGGAAAAGAGCTCGGGAATCCCTGTGTTTTTGAAGTACAAGTTTAGCTGCAAGATATCCTTACAAAAGCAGGTTTGTAGCACTTTTCTCTCCATGCCCCTCAAAGGAGCGCACACCTGCTCCATAGGCCCAAGCTGTCCCCGCAGCTCTACCTGCTCTACCACAGCCTGCTGGAGTGTGATCCTCCCACTTTGTATTATCTGACTCATGCCACGGAATGCTTTGTTTGAAAAAGAAATAAATAAAATGCTAACACGCAATAGGCTTTGTTCCTTGACATAAACATTTCTTCTCCCTTTGTTTGTGACTTGGCAATTCCAATGTAAATAATTGATCATAGCAAGTGCACAAGATGACACAAAGGTCCAAGTAGGAGGGAGCTGAATTTGAATCTTAAATGAGAGCATTCTCTGTCCCTGTTTTAAGATGTAGAATTGTGAATGGATGTTGATCTTCATTTTTTCTGCCTGTCATTAGGGTTTGGGACTTCTTTATCAAAGATACCAAGCAAAAAAATGCTAAAAGAGAGCAGTTGGCAACCCTGACTCATCAGATCTCTTTCCTTCCTCACCTCCAGCCTTTGCACTTCCAATGGACGCTCAAAAAGGCTTCAACGGACCTTGTTAGTGTTGGAATAATAGGTGTCACGCTGACACCTGATAGAAAAGTCATGTTTTCTAATGTTTATAATAAAGGTTTTCTAAAGTGCAAAGATCACTTAAAAGTTTTGGGGGAAATCTGTGTCAGAGCAGCAACAGTGGGAAATAAGTCTTCCAGTTCTGACCTTGTAAAGTCTTTGGAGAAATAAGGGGAGAAGTAACAAAGGGGAAAGAAGTAGACTAGAGCATAAGGAAAGGAGCTCACTATGACGGGGCTGTGTACATGTTCTTTCCCTGGCAGGCCTTCTTGACAGCTCTGTTGTAGGTTTTGTCCAAGCAAAACTCAACGAGGAGTTCAGGGATCCTCTGTCATAGTTATGTTCCTTTAATGATAGTGTCTTTCTTCTCTTGACAAGTAAGCAGGGTGAAAGATTTGCTGCTATTAATAAAAGTGGAGGGATGCTGTAAGAAGGAAAATCATAGTGAATGTCATTTCTGAGAGAGATTTGATGTTTTACTTATTTAAAACTCAACTATACAAAGAACAAGAGAGTGGTGTTTAGAAAATAATTCTTTCAGCTGAATCAGCCAGTGACTAGCCATTATGTGACAGTTTACCTAATTTCATCACTAAGTACATGGTCCCTTACACACCTGCCTACTCATTACTCAAGTAGTAAAGGCTTTTACAATCCGTAATTTGGAGATGTTGTAAAGATAAGTAAGACATAGCAAGGTGCAGTTATCCCCATTATGAGAAGAGGATCCAACAGATTTGTAAGGATGTGCTATGTGCTTAAATTCCTTTTAAAAACCTGGTCTTTAAAGATTTTATATGTAACACACAAGAAATCTGTGGTGTGGTAACGAGCCAAACCTAGGTTTTACAATGCATGATTTGCCAAAGGGTGTCACTGAGGCCAAGAGCTTAGCAAGATGCAGAGAGAGATGACATTTATGTAGATAATTGCTCTAACTTTGGATATTCTTGTTAACAGGAACAGGGAAATTGGAAAGGGTACTAAACCTCATGCTTTAGATCAAGTTTAGAGATTAGGATGTTACTTTTTATGTGAGAATCTGATTGCCTCGCCGCAATTGCCTCCCTGCCTCACTGCTGCCTACAGCAGAATCTCCCTGTGTGTTTGCCTCGATGTTCAGGTCTTGGAAGCTATTGCTTCATGAGTCAGGCTGCTGCAGCACACCAGCCTCTATGTTTGCATCTCTCCTGAGGACCAGGTTTAAGCAGATTACTAGTTGACTACTCACTAGATTATGCTTTCCTTCCTCCTTCTCTTTTGCCTCCTGCAGTTGTTGGCTGTAAATTTTCTTTCACCATTATTACATTGTCGTGCTGTTCTCCTGCCTTGAAAGTGGCTTCATTGCTCTGTGTAGCTAGTGGAATATATATATATATAGGGTAAACAGCACATGACAACCAATATCTTAAAATCATTATTTCCCCATTTTCCTTCCCCTTTTCTTGATTTCCCTTCCATAGTGCATTTCTGTAGTTTTGGTTTCAGTGATCAATGTCCTTCTCCACAAAACAAAACCTCATTATAATTTAACTACCCAGATGTTTGTATTTAATGTAAACAGAGATTAGTCTCTGCATTTAAAAGTTACGTCACTGATAAAGTAACCTGTGGATTCTTTAGAAATCACAGTAATATAAGTATGTAGGGATTCTTAATCAAGTTTAGAAGTATGGCTGAAGGAAGCACCTTTTTTATCTTTTTAGAGAAAAATAAAAACTGGTATTAGTGGGGAGAGATGACACTATCTTCAATTAAAAATCAACGGATGCATTTGAGACTGAAATGAAAATAAATCAGACCTAAAAGCATTGCTGCTTCTTGGACTGTATCTGTTCCATAGATAACACAGGACATCATCTCCAGGGCTGTCAGTCTCAGATGTTTATGTGAGTACCAATCTCAATAAAAAATAAATTGACAAAAGTTACCAGGCTGGATTATTTCAGTGTCTGGAAGCCTCTCACCTCTGCAGAGCAATGTTCTCAAGCCCTTGACTGTAGGAGAAAATGCATGTGTTGGTCTCTTTCTGTCTAGTCCCTATTCCTGTGCTTACTAAAACTACAGTGGTAGTTCAGCGTGTTATTTCTTCTTGAGAATTTCTCCCAGCTTTTCTGCAGTCGTAGCAACTGGTATATGGACTGCACTGATCATCTGAGGTCCCAGATGTACATGGGACCAAGGTACCAAAGATCAATAACAGGGGAGTTTAAGACAGATCAGAACTCTGCTCATGGAATAGGCTCTACGTAAATGCTGTCAGTCTCAGCAGTATGAACATTTACATGTGATTCAGCATAATAAATAGAGGAAGGATGTATACCAGAGAGTGTGACTGAAGCCAGGAGAGATGGTTTTTAAACCTTCTGCATGACCACTCTGCCTCTCGCTACGTCCCAGGCTGTTGAATGGGCCAAGCCTCTTCCAGAGATTAGGGAGCAAAATGCATGTGTAGGCTGAGTTTTCAGGCGCTGAAGGTAGTACAGATGAGGAGAACAGGTGTAGCTCTAATGATTCCATGGATGAGTAAAAAACTGGAAAGCAAATCAAAGGTACCTTTTCTTAATTGTTGTATGTAGGACTGAATTTGCAAAGGCTGTTTTTATAGTTTGCTGATTGAAATAGAAAATGGAGTGTTGGAAAGTGTCAAGTGCTTTTCTTTTTTTCTTTCCAATATAATTAAATTATGCTTTAATGTATTTCTGTATGTGATAGAGCAACTGCTTAGTTGCTATTTTAACTGACTTCTTAAAACTTAGGAAAATTTAAAACTGAGAGTTTCACTTTTATATAAAGCTGTTATGGCTTTCTTTTGAAACACTACGCAGCCTTTTTTAGGTTGTACTTGGTATTATTTTGGCTGGAGAAGTTTGAATATGATTCTTATTTGGAGTAGCTTCATTAGATCACATATGCATTTTTTGGGGGTGAATGAAATACACAGTTAAATGTTGTATACCTGTATTATGGCTTATTATATGAATGGAAACTTTCTTTGTAGGAAAATGGAAAATGTAGAGGTATGGAACATGTTTTCATTCTCTATGTGTTCAAAAAACTCTTACTGTGACTGATGCCCCCTCCTCCCTCAGCCTTCTGAGCAAAGGAATCTAATCAAGTTATTGCATTTAGAATGGACAAAAACCCAAGAAGAATTAAAAGCATTAGCAAAACAAGTGGAAGCTACAGTCAGAGATGGATCATTGTTAGGGAGATGCCGCAACTGCTCTGTAAAGCATGGTGCTGCTTTCCTTGTCAGACACTAGTGGGACAGATGTATTGTAGTAAAAGAAGATTTTCCTTGGACATCCCAGGTAAAGCTAATTGGGAAGCAAAATCTTTCCACCTCTCCTGCTCCCTGGGGATTCGTACGAGACTTGTATAAAGGCATTTTCTCTGTTCTTATGTCCAAAGCTGGAGTATTTCGAAGGTACCTGAGAGAACTGAAATTACGTGATATTACCAATATGTATTCTAAAAGGAAAAAGCTGTTCAGGAAGTGAGATTGGGAGTCTTATTATGAAATCACCTTTCTGGATATTAGTCTGACATCCAGTGTTGAAAAAGTCGTAGCCAACTTCCTTGTGAGTTGGTGGGTCTCAATCTACTTGAACAAATGGCACGGCTCTAATCATGAAGCTCAGGAGCACAACTGACTCCCTTTTGGGAATCTTAGCAGCTGGAATAATTAAGCAGTGAGGAAAATTAAGCTGACTTGATGTGAATTAATCAGAGTAACTTTTCAAGTTTTAATGTACACCCCCATCAGTACCAAAAAAGGCCCTGCCTACTGGCCACAGTGCTCATCTCCAACCCACACACGTGCTGAGAGACACTGCAGCTGATTACAATCTGTATGAATATTATTTTTAATGGTTATAATAGTCCACTTCTGAATAATCATTAAATGCACTTTTTTATTTTTTTATTAAAAAACCAAACTAGAATATATGCAGATGACTAAAATATCAACAGTTCCTTTCGTCCCACGCAGAACTATTATGCTCAAACATTTCCAGTGAAAGCGTCTGCAGCAGATCACAAGCAGGATTTTAACTGTTCAGTCGTCTGATGTTCAGATTCTTCTGTTCATTGTTTTGCAGCTTGGGAGCAGGTTGCCAAGGTAAAATTTTCAAAAGCTCATTAACTTGCCTTGGAATAATTGAAGACTCCATTTCTGGATGGCCCAAAGATATGTGTATGACACTAATCCAGTTTGCCTTTAGAATTTTGTACCGGCCCATCACCTTTATATCTGAGCACCTTCGGGGTTAATGGGTTTTGGCGTTCTTCCTGCTCTTCAGGGCTGCAGAGACCAGAAAAATGAAAGGAGGCTGTTAAGTTGAGAAACAAAGAGAATATGAAATGTGCCCCAGAACGGGGTCTGTGGAACGAGTTAGGAAAGAGGAGAAAGGGAAGGAGTGCCTGGTTGAAGACGGTACTATGGCTCTGTATTTCCTCTAGCATGTGTCACCTATTGACTCCCTAGTTGCTGGAGTGCTTTTATGTCTAGAATTGTTTATCTTCCACGTTTTAGAGACAATTAAAGGAGGTTCACTTTTGGCTCTAATGGTGAAAGCCTGCGCTTCTCACACACTCAGGTTTTAGCAGAAGATTCTATTATGTGTTGTTCAGAAATAGTTACAGAGAGGGTTTAGAGCCATTGAGGTGTTTTTTCGGTCTCAAGTATGTTCCTTTTGTGAGTTGTACACATTTTATGTGAAGCACATCTCTCTAAAAACAAGTGTGTTTATACATTCCTGGAGAGGAGGCTCAGTCTTTCCTTCTAAACCCAGATGTGCCTCTGCAGCTATGCCAGAGGCTGATGCAAGCTGATCTGGATTAGCTGCTCGGTGCCAGTGCTTGGGCAATAGTATCTTGCAATCAGTTGGAGTAAAGAAGCCACGAGGGAGTCACTCTCTGTGAAATCCTTTGAATGAGGTACCTCTGCAGGTCCTTAGTTCTCTGTTGCTCTTGTTATTCCCCCTCTGTAGTTCCCGTTTCAAAGTGGGATGGCTCCAAAAATGACCATCCTGGTTTGTTCCGCCAGACTGACCCCACACACAGGCTCATTAAGCCCCAGCTTGCTTATTGTTTGTGCTCTCAAGACTAATGTAAGTCGAGGGAGAGATAGTGCTTGGCTTTGGCTCAGAACACCAAACAAACAGCCGAATGGTTTCTAACTAACTCATTTAAAAGAAGAAAAGCAAACTCTGTTTTTCACGTTAGCTTGCTCTGGTAGCAATTTTTCCAGGGCATTTGTCTCTGTTGGATAGAAGTGCAGAGGAAGGATGGGTACAGTTAGGAGCTTTGGTGCCTGTACTTTCAGGCATTTGATAGAGATACTGGAGGGGAATAGGAATCCCTGACCTAATCAGACCTACAGAGAGAGAACCATAGATTTCCTGTGCCACAACGTGGCCAGTGAAGGCCAGAATGTGGCAAACCCCGTGTCCTGGTTTGAGGTAAAACAGAGCCAATTTTCTGTTCAATAATTTTACTTTGCTGTTAAGCCTCTTCTAACTGAAGTCTCTGAAACAGCATATTGTTCAGACAGCGTTTGCTCCCAGAGAGATAAGACCTGATTTTTTCTAATTTATACCATGGAATGGTACACAGATGCAGTTCCAAACTGTTGAAATAAACTGTTTGATGGAGTTCCAAACTGAGGAAGAGGAAGATGTTGTAAACTCCTGTCAGTTGTAATGAAATATTCCAGGAAAAAAACTCATTAACTTATCCAGCTTCTTGCAGTTGCAACTTTGCTTTATTTTAAGCCTCCTTCTAGGGACAGGCAGTTGAGTCACAGTGAAGGTTATCCACAACAGGTTAGGAAGATGAATGGGGTTCTCAAACTGGTTCTCTCTCTCGCCTTGAGTGGGAGTGTTAGCATGAGGTAGTTGTTTGTCAGCTGAGGAAGGATCAAAGGGAGGGGAGAATTGCTGTCAATGGTGGGCATTGAAAAGGACTTTCTCTCCATGATGCAAAGTGAGTCCACAGTGTTCAGGGTTTCTGGCATCAGAGAGCAGAGGAGGTTGTTGCAAATCTAGAGGTGAATTCTTGAGACAAAGTCTTGGACTTTGGAGAGACAGGGTGAGGGAGCATCTCATCATTGAGTTGCTGAAGAGGGAGGAGTTCAGATATGGAAAGTGGGAAAATGAGTGAAGGATATCAGAGCGGCTGTTTGTTGAAGATTTAGTAATACATCAGACTTCAGTAGCGTATTCAGCTGGCTGTAAAAGAAAAACAAAAGATACGTATCTGAAACTATGGCCTTTGCTCAGCAAGGTCACCTTGTCACTGCATTCAGTGGCAATGTTTCAATGTGCTTGTAAGATTTGTCCTAACTTCCTGTGAACGTGTCTTACCACTGGAAGTTTGTACCTCTGTAACTGTGCCTTCTCTAGAGACGTAAGACCCTCTCATCCTTTTCCCTCCATGCATGTCTCTTACTTTTGCTACAAATGCATCGCTCAGAAATGGAAAACTCATTTCTACTACTGTAGAAATCAATGGGACCTCTACAGGTTTTCAATTGCTTTTTCCGTTCTTCCTTATTTTAATTTTAAGTGTACGTAGTGATGAGATTCTTACCCTCTGAGAAATGATACTGTTACTTTGTGATTTAGTTTAGAGGCTCTGTGACAAACAATATGTAGAATTCCATAATAATTCCATAGCATCTTCTTACTTTCTTGAAGATTCCCATGCTTCAGTCTAAATTTCTCTGCCTTTAATTTGATTGTGATCTTTCTGCATAGGTTCTTCCGTCTTTCCTATGCATCTCATATTTGTAGTTTTTTGTTTCTCAGTCAGCATTTGTCCATGATTTTAATATGCAAATTTGAAACTTTCTTCCTAAATAAGTTTAAGACAAGCACAGATTTTCTTCATGTCTATTTCTGCTTAGCCTTGCCGAATGGAGCTTTACAATATTTGGTAGGCAGTCTGAAGAAAAATGAAGAAGGAAGTGTCAGAGCGAAGTAAAAATGAATAATCAGTCCTCTAGATACTTTCCTAATCTTTTGTGTGTTGCTAAACAAAACAAATCAGGTTGGAATTCTATGGGGAAATCAGGCTTTTGTGTAAGATTTAAAAAATTTACTCCTTTCTGAGTTCTACCTACATGAAGTCTCTTTCAATGCACTGTCTTTTTCTGTGTGCAAATATAACTATATGTTTATTTATAATATCCATGGAGTATATTTTATATAGTATTTTTGTCCCATCCTTATGTTTTGATTCATAAGTCGCAGTTCATCGACAATCTGAGTCTTTCTGTCTGAAGCATGGGATAATTTTTAAAGATACCTATAGTGTAGATTCCTTTCAATGTAGAATAAGCTATTAGGCAGTGTCAGTAGAACTCTAAATTAAATGCTTGTGAACCATGCACTGGTTCTGGTTGCCTTAAATTCTGAACTAACACTTTCCTGCAATGCTATTTCTGGAAGTGTGTTTTGTCTTTGTGGAAGTCCCTTGTAAAGCTTTATGAACAGTATTTTCTCTGTCATCATGGCACAAAACATTATGACTGGTTAGTGGCAAAATACAGCAAAAGAAAGAGTATTGTCTGCAGGGGAATTTTATGTAGCAAAGAATATATTTGCCCAAGGAGGATTTTAGTCAGACCACTGAAATTTTTGCACTATGCTTGTGCCAGATCACATATATAGGAATTAATGTCTTATGGTGGTTGTGATCATTTTTAGTGCTGCATTCAGGACTGCTCTAGCTGTATCTGGAATTTGTTCCTCAAGAAGTTCTCTGCTGGTGCAGTGCCTCACTGGCCTCTTCAAATCCCATTTATTTCGACTTCTGTATTCAAAAGACTATTTTCAGCTGTCATGCACATAAGGAGGCTTGGGTTCCCATTTGCAGTGTGGTGGTTCTGCACATCCTTGTCTCCCATCCTTGTCTCCATCTCCATGTCTGAGCCTTCAGGTTGCTCTCTCAGGGCTCATTTCCTTGTAAACCCACAGTGGGATTCAGGATGGAAGCCCCTGGGGCTTTAAATCCCAAGCCGAGTCTTACTGCAACCACTGCTTTGATTTGTAGATGGGACCTCCTCTTTTCTTGTAGAGTATTATCACCTTTGACTCCTTTGCAAACCCCAGCATCTTTGTCTTTGCTGACCATAGAGGTATATGTAGTTGTGTGGATCTGAAGTGTCAAACTGCTCAGTTTCTGGTTCTCTCTATCAGAATATATGATAAGCACTCAAAAGACTCTTGACTTTGTCTGTATTGAATCTAATTTAGAAAAAGGAAAAAAAATCATAATAATTGAGGTTATTTTGGGAATAAAAATATTACTTTATTTTTTGTTTTCTCTCCCTCAGCAAGCTTTGTAGTTGGACACATGGTTACTAAGAGAATACAGCTGGAGCAATATAAAAATAGTTTCAATTAAAAAGATGTGAAAAAATATAAAAGTAGCACAAACATTCATTTTTCTTAATAAAAGTGTGAAATTTACAGAGACCAGCATAGCGCAGTTGAGTATAAGGATTTTGTTGCTAGTCAGTTGATATGACCTTCATGAATCACTCTGGGCTTTTCTAGTCACGAATAATACCTGTACTTGTAGCAATAGAACCTATATACCATACCCCACAATATTTTTGTTGTCTTTTCATAATTAAATCATAAACTTCACTTAAAAAATTCTGCAAATTGCTCCATCTGGACCCTGTTACCAGAGTAGCTGGAAATGATTCACTATCTACGAGGGTTTCATAACACCAGCGTAAAGAGATGCAGTCCACCCCTATGCTACCAGGAAAGAGAGAAGCCATAAGGGTCCAGTGACTTTCCCAATGTCACATACTAAGTCAGAGACAGGTCTCCTGTGTGCTGGGCAGGCAGCCTAATGACTGAGACATCCCTCAACCCAGTGGCGTCTGTGACCCAGATGAACAGGTTTGGTGCATCTGGCAACACTTAAGCCCCATTTCTGCTGGGTACATCTGTAACGTTTGGCTGCCTTGCAGATATTTTGCCTCTGTGCACATCTGGCAAGCTGGCAGGTATGCGAGCATGGAGCACGGCCATTGTGACTTTCTAGGTTTCAGTGAGTTGTGCATTATAATACCCTTGCAGCACTGAGCTCAGTTACTGGTAGTAGCTGCAGCAAATTTGCAGAGAGCTTCAGATAATGGAAATCTGCCATAAGCTGTGCTGTCAGTAGGTAGAAAAGGTCAGCTGTGTATTCCGTTGGAGAAAGAAAATTGTGGTAAAGGTCAGAAGGATTAAGACATTTTAACTCTGCCTCAATCTGCCAGTTCCTCTGGTTCTTTACTGCGGCGCATGTTTTATGGAGTGCAGCATCTAATTAGAAAGCTGAGAAATTCAACAATAAAAGCCCATCTTCAATGTTTATCTTTAGCCCTTCAAGCTGGGATTAAGTTAAGGAAGGAAAGGAGGTTTTAAATACTACCCTCTCTCCTCCCTCCAAAGAAAAAAAAGTAAGCTATGGAGCTCAGTGTGATTTCAATAACCTAAGTGATGTTAATCTGAAGTGAAACACACTTTGTTATTGAATACAGCCCTCCATAATTGAATACTGAAATCACAGCACTTGCTTTATTCTATATTGTGCTCTAGGCTTCTCTTGAGAGCCAGTGCATTTATTTTTACTTTCTTGTAAGTAATGTCCTTAAGATGTGCTGGTTTTTATTAATTACGTATCTTTAATAAATGCAAGGAGACACTAAGATGACTAATGCAAGGTTATAATATAACAAATCAGTGCATATTTGCAGGGGATTCCCAAAGAAGCCACATACTTGAAATCTAAGGAAATCCTCTGTATTTCTGTACATAATGAGCCTCTGACACTCTGACACTGTGAGGTGTTGTGAAATCTTAAGTGTGTTAGAAATGGTGTGTTAGAAACGTTATGTGGAACACTCGATGAAAGTAATGAGCAATCTCTCCATGATGAAAGTTGGTTAGAAAACCTTATAAGAAATACAAAATCCAATACTCTGGAATATAAATAAACTATCAAGTAAGAAGGAAATGTATAGTTAGACTACGTATTTACAAGCTACCTACCAAAATTATTCTTATACTTAAATATCTGTTGCCAGTAACTCCAAAGCACATTCCTGGTGATACTGCTGACAGATAAGGGTCTGTTCAGTTTTTTTTTTTTCTGCTGCTTTCTCAGGAATTGAATATTCAGAGTGATATAAACCATGAGGCAGAATTGAACACTGGATATTAGCAAAATGTATTTCATGCAAAGCTTAACCAAAATTTCAAACCACTTGTTTTCAATATTCATTACCTTTGATCTGCTAACAGTTGCCTGTGCATTTGCTGGCATTGATATTAGCAAAAAGATCTTCCTCTTTTTCTTTTTTTTTTTTTTCATTTTTTTTAAATAGTGTTATAACTGATAAGTATTGGAGCTAATTATACATGTCTCTTCCTACTGTAGCTATCTGTCTCTGAAGAGGGAGTTGGCATTTTCAGGGTGCAATGGGAAAGGCGGAGTGTTTGTCAGGATAACAGGATTGTGGTGAGCACAAGCCTGTGGTGAAGAGCACAAGTCCATGGTGACCAAGACAGCTGCAAGCCACTGTCTCTTAACAACAGCAGAGATACCTGCAGCAGCACATAAGAGCAAATGAAAGCAGAAAACGAGTCTCATAAACTCACAGTTTAAAGTTGATACTGTAGACCTTGGTGACCAGCAGATGCGTTTCTTAGCAAGGAGCATCTATTTTTTTATTAAAATAAAAAGATGGAAATATATATGGCAGAGAAATCTGAGCCTTTGTCTTTCCTGTGCTCGCCATTACACCTACTGCTTCTCCCATTGAGCCTTTTCTTGTGGAAATCTTCCTATGCAACTTCTGCTGGCTTTCTCCTGAGCGGAAATCTGCAAAATTAAGCCCAGGGTTTTGAATACAAGTACTTACTGTGAAATGGCTGGACCTGGGATTGTTAGATGAATGACGGCATCCTGGTTCCTCTTTTTCTTTTTAGCTTTCAAGATTCAGAGGCAGCTTTTTCTTCCTACTCTGCAAGCCACTGAGAGCAACTCCACTATCCATGATGGGTAGGAGCCGTTCAGTAGAAACTTCAGCTGTGCATGGTTTCCTTCCTTTGGCCCCCTGCTAGATCTGAGCTCCAGCCAGTTAAGACTAAACCCAGTCTTCCAGCTTTATTCATACTTCCATTAATCTTTTGCACTGACTGTTGTGACTTTCTTCCTTTGGATTTCCTTGAGTGCAGTTCATTCAAGTGGCTGCAGCCATTTCTGCATTTCTGCCTATCTTACTCTCTTCTTGTTTCTTTCCGAACTGCCAGTTGTTCTACATTTCGTGCTCAAATCATATCAGTCGTCATCCAAAGCACCACAAAATTCTTTTCTTCCTTCTATTTCTGCATGCTTCCTGTTATTCCTGTCCAGCTCTCATCATACTCCACTATCATCTTATCTTTTTTCACTCTTCTGTTGTTACCTCTTTAACAGCTATTTAGTATGAATGCCATGCCTTGCCCTGTCTCTTTTTTTCACTTCTAAAACAACACTTTCAGCTCATTCAAGTATTTCATGGCAGGGTCCTTCCCATAAACCATTTTTCCTGATTAAGGCATTGGGAAAAAGAGAACTGTAGCAACTGGTGGAAAGGGGAAGTTTCTGGACAAAAAGTAGTTTAGAGCCCACTTGTCTTCTCATTTATTATACCTTGGAAATTTATTTCTAGATCATGAGTCATTGGTCTATATAGCAGATGAAAAATAATTTCTGCTATAAAGAGCTCAGTGTTGATACCTTTGCACTAGAGTATTTTTGGCTCACGTGAGCTAAGGATAAGTTTCAAGGGTCTTTTGCTGATGAATATGCCTTTGGAATTGCATTTGACCTAATAGGTGAGTACCCAGGGTGGTCTGGAAGGCATGTAAGTGATCTTGTGTTCAAACAAATAATTATAGCCTCTCAGCAGCTCTTCAGCTTTTGGAAAGTAGTTGGATCAGTGAGTAAGCAAGAAGTCCCTCCATGCTTTGGGCTTGTGCATAGTCATATGCTACAGCAGAGGTAGCCCTGTTGAAATATAAGGGGCTTATGTAGGTAGCTCACAGAGGAACGTGGACTCGACAGATGGGGTGGTGGGGCACAGGGAGTGACTATGGCTCCTGGTAGGAGTCATGCCTGGATGCTCTGCAGGGGCTTAAGCTAAGCTGCACATGGTTGTGGGTGATCTAGTCGGTGTATTGTTCTCTGGGAGATAATGTTGAAACAATATATTTAAAAGTCTTGGCCAGTTTGGAATTATTTCCTATGTTAATTTCCCCTTGCTTTGTCTTTGGTTATAGTATTTTACTTTATTTCTGCCTATAAACTCTTGGATAATGTTGTGTGCCATTGGATGGTGGTTATACCCATCCCAGAAGTGGTCATAGTTTATTGTTAAGTGAAGGAATTTGTGATCAGATTCTCACTTGTTCAAGATAATGACAGCTCTATTATTGGAATAACACCATTTTAGGGCATCTGAAAATTTTGCCCTTTGTAAGCATGCGGGCAGCATCCATTAAAAAGGTAAACATGGTAGGCATATGGAGAGACATTTGGATAAAAGAAGCTATGAAGTGTGGTTGCTTTCACTGCAGTTTTAGTAAGATGTTGCCAGATATGATGAATGACCTCATATTCAAGATAATTTTGTGTGATTCTAATATGCCCATTCATCAGAGAGTGCTTTCCAGCTGTGTGGGACACTGTAGTTGTGTACAGGTGCAGTGTGTAGAATATGTTGTCTTTGCTGCTGTATAAGTGCTGAAGCTACAGGATGCAGCAATTATTTAAAAATGCTGCTGAAAATGGAGAAGGGAAGTACCCTGAAGACCCTGATTCATACTGACAATTTCATTCCAGAGTATTTCATGGAGATAATGTCATGATTTTGGATCTGGGGGAAGCAGAGAAACCATATCAATGCATTAAAATAACATATTTATGTATTTGCTATTTTGTTGATGAACATTTCCTTCATGTATTTTTGCCTTTAAGTATTGTCTATCAATTTATTCTGCATCTGCTACATCTAACACAGGGGAAGCCATTTCTATCCTGGGATACCAGCACACCAAGCAGTTATGTGTCTGTAATTTCCCAAAGCTGAAGGACCTGACATCAGTTTCAAAAGATGTTACTGAATTCTACTTGATAACATTTAAAGTAAACAGATATACCCTATTCACATTTAATAATTGTAATTGGCGTTGAGAAAGGATGGGGTCTATTTCCCTTGCATTACATTGATTTTACCATGGAAATATGTGGCCATGGGTGCATCACTCTGACAGGGAGGGAGTTCTTCTTTAAAACTCGTCTAGTCTAAGCTTGCATTAATTCCACTTTTTCTTCTGCTGAAGGCTGCAGGTAGATAAAGGGAATGTGGGCCAGGTCAGCTGCCACAGTTGTTTCCTTGGTGCTTTTGGCAGCCACTGTAATCTGCTGCCATAAATACCACCAGGAAATTGGTGAAGAAGGGCAGTGGCTAGATTTGTGATCCTGTTCCGAACTGGGCAGTGCACTTTCCAGCTGCTACTGAAAATCTGGGACAATTAGTACTGTACACTTTTGAGAATGTCATATATTTGTGATGGATTGTAGCAGGTCTTGCATGGGTAATAATATTTTACAGCCAAGAATATAGATGCCTAAACTTAGGCTCTTGAATCTGTTTTCAAGCACCTAAAGATGTGGCCTGATTTTCAAGTTTTGAGCATTTTACAGCTCTTGGCAATTTCAGCACTTCTGAGAATGAGGCCACTTCTGTAGATGCTTAAATATGGATTTTGGAATGCCTAACTTTGGACATCTATTTTTGAAAATCTTGGCCTACATTTGTGAAGGAAAAATCTTAATCATGAAAAGATTCCCTTAAGACTCTCCTTGTGCAGGTACATGCACACGTATGAATCTGCAAGGATAAATACCTGACACCATGGCTAAGTTCTCATAGACCTCTCCTGACCACGGTGGTTGTTAACTCAGTCCTCCCCAGAAGCCTCCTTCTCCAACTAAATGAATAGCTATGATTCTGGGGCTGTCATCAGTGGATGTGGCATCCTTTGGGCTTCTGTTGTTAAGCCTGTGGGTGAGTAATGAGAGAATTAGTGCCAGGAAATGGGAATGTCATTGTAGTAAGTGTTCATTAGCTTTTGCTTAACTAACATTGTTGTTAAGAATCTTGCTTGCAAAGTCCATTGAACACCCAAATCATTTGCTAGCTCTTTACTTACTGTACTGCCACGAGGAAATCATTATACTCAAACATGCAAAGTGCTCCTGTTTTGAGACAGCAACGCTCCAAATGAATTCTCTGTCAGGAAGAAAACGAGGCGGAGTTGTGTTGTTTAAATCTATGTGCACTCCCTTAAATGATACAGTGAGAATCCCATGACTTTTGAATAGCTGATTTATTTAACTGGGAGTTGCATCCTGTGAGAAATTTTGAGAGGGAAAATAAGGGTTCCTCTGTCTTTGAGATGTGCATCTGTTAAAACCTTAGTTGATATTTTGAGGCTCTGCGTTTTGGTTCAGATACTGTTAGAACTCTTCTGGGTGTTTGTACTCTACGTGGGTCAAATTGTCAAAATCGTTCCAAGATTTAAAATTCCCAAGTATTTTCTTTTTAAATTCCCATCCTTCTGGAAACAGCCTTTCTATAATTTGCATTTAAAAGAAATAGATGACGAGGCTTCTACATCATCAATTTCATTCTGAAATAGAAACTACTGTGGTTTTTCCAACTCGAGGGGCTGTCTCCAGAAAATATACACAATTTTTAACAAGGCAAAAGTGTTTTCGAATCTAAGGTGTTCCCTGATGGCATAGCTCTACAAGTAGCTAAGTGCTTGTAAAGCCATGGGAGCAGCCTCGTTCTTCCTTTCCCCCCCCTCTTACAGCTTTTCTCAGAAGCCAGGGCTTTTACCTGATGTAGCTGTTCTTTCTTATAGGAGTGTGTATTAATAAGGTAATAACGTCTACAAAGCTTTCACTAGAAGAAAAATATCTGTAAGGTATACAGCAGGAATGAGTGTGTATGTAACAAAACAACCTGTAACAATATTCTCTAGTATGTTGTACTTCTATCCCTAACTAATGCAACATGTACTCCAAGGTATATCCATTGCTATTATTCCCTGTACTCTGACCTCTTTCCTCCTCATTGTTGCTGTGCTTTTGTTGCATTTTATTTGAAGAGGAGGAGGGACAGGAGCGTGTGATTGTCCCTGTGTGCAGCACTGCTGTTTAGATTGAACCCTGTAAGTTCGCCTGCATCATCATTTTCACCTTTCATGGGGGAGTGTCTTAGATTTCTTCCATTCGCCCGAGGCTCTGACATGGCCTCCTCTTAAATCAAGCTTGAAAGGAAATTGATTGAAAAGAAAACACCATTATGGGAAAACAATTTATTCCCTTCCCCTTGACAGAAGGCAGAGTTTTGTCTATACTGTGGAATAAATATTAGCTGGCTGTTTGCTTTAAGGAAAGTGGAAGCTACTCATTCCCCTATGATGGCTTTGATCATTATTTGAAATGGGATTTTTCTTCTACTCTGTAGAGTCATT
Source organism: Nycticryphes semicollaris (assembly GCA_013400055.1). NCBI lineage: Eukaryota > Metazoa > Chordata > Aves > Charadriiformes > Rostratulidae > Nycticryphes > Nycticryphes semicollaris. The sequence goes on along the minus strand of VXBJ01007792.1, from coordinate 173,643 downwards.
TCACGTCAAGACCACATAGTAAGCATCAGATAGCCCAGGCCCTGCTGAATACCCACCTATTTTTTTCTCTTGCATGTGCAAACACACAAATGCTCCTACATGTATGAACATACCCGCAATAGGGAAAAAACATTTTCTGGACAGTTTTTTGCTGCTCGATTCTTCTTTGTTTGTCCTTAACTGATCCAGCAGTCTCTGTTGCTAAGTAATGTCTGAGGAAACTTGGTATTCTTAGTGCTCAATCCTTCATTTGTCTCCTGGAATGACCCTCTTTGGGAAGACAGGGCCAAGTAATGTTGCTCTTCCTCAGACGTGACCGCTCTTAGGTCTCTGGGATTTTTTTTTTTCTTTTTTTCTTTTTTTTTTTTAAGTTTGATAAGGCTAAGACCTCGTGCAGAAGCTGTTGGTTGCTGTAAAATACTTGCTCCATTGAAGGGCAGCTCTGGGAAAATGCTGCCATTGAAAGAAATGCTGTGGGTTCTCAGCCATGCTGCTGGTCAAGGGTAGGAACTGTGGCAGACTTGTATTTTATCAGTGATTGCCAGAGCCCTTGTGCAGGGCCAGATATTACCACAACTAGTGCCTGACAAAAGAATTATGTACAACTAGATGATCTTTCAGGGTCCCTTCCAATCCCTGATATACTGTGATTCTGTGATCGCACAGCTCTGTAATTTTGCCAATAAAAGCCCATTGTGATCAGATCAAAAGCCCTAAAAAGGAGAACACAAAATGAAAAAATGACAGTTTCAAGCAAATCAGGCACTTATATTGCCTTTAGTGTCACAGTAGGTGCCCCAGTAGGTCCTGTCTTCGGGGGTGAGGAAAAGGGAAGGGCCCTGAGGGTAAGATGGAGGGGGCTGAGGAGTCTGACTAGGAGGGAGTGCTCTCCTCAATAAGGAGCTTGGAGCCTGGCAGCAAGGCTTCTCTGTCAGGAACAAGGAGGATAAGGCTCAGAGTGCCAGCCTGAAAAGCCAGGCATTCTTTATCAGGACAGGGTAGCAAATTGCTCTGTCTTCTGCAGACTTCACACAAAGATGCAACTGCATGGGACACATACGCAAAGGGAATGTGGAAATACTTGGTAGGTAGGAAGGAAATCCTAGCACTGCCTTCTTCCTGCCATGTGAAAATTTTGGAGGTACTAGAATACCCAGAGCCCAAACAGCTCAAAGTGCTTAATGCACATGTATTAACAGCTCTGCAAGTCCAGTGCGTTTTCCTGGTAACGTTTTATGCCCTGTCTTTGTCTGAGTGGTGACTCTATTTGTAGGTTGTGTGTCCTGGAATGTTTCTGCTGGGTGGCTCTGCTGTAATTCTCCTAACTGTTTGCAGAGTATCATTGGTAATTTCTATGTAAATTTGCTCAGGGTAGCAATTGAGCAGCTTTCTGTTGACAAATGAAGGAACATCTTAATAGCAGAGAGGATGCTTAAGTCTCTTTGGAAGGAGCTGAAGTGGCATCTTGAAGGTCATGGGAAAATCCAGTTACTGTAATGTGGCTAAGGGGAGAGCCCTCTCTGGATTGTCCTGCTTTTCTTGGTGTTGCTGTTTCTCAATGAGGTCTCTGCTCTGCCAGATTTGCAAGATGATCACTAGAGTGAACCTTTCAGCCTGCCATGATGCTTTAAAATAGCAATGAGGTTCAGCTGGAGGGAGAAAGGGGTTAAAAAAAACCAAAACAAAAAGGGAAATAAATTGATGGAGTTTGAACTTTCTTGCTTCCTGAAATTAATTCAGGGAGAAAGGCTGGGAGGACTCACTGTAAACAGAAGTTTCAGTGGAAAGAGAATGGTTTCACCCATGACCTTGAGCCCTGAAGCTCCTTAGAGCAGACAGAGTGACTGACTTGCTTCAAGTATGAAATTGGAGTAGGACAGAGATATGTGTATGTACTCTTCTGCCTTATCGCTGTAGATTTTGCACATTAGCTGACAATAGAGTACATATCCTTGTCTGCTCTGTTATTTTGGGGAGAAAATTTGGATTATTTTTATTTGCGTCTTGTGAATCTGATCTGGTTTTGCCTTTCTTGGTTCGTGGGTGTACCTCATCGAGCTGTCTTTGGAACAGTCACCAAAAAAACCCCCATGATTGAAGTTAAAAAGACTTTACAGTAGATTGAGGGCTGAGTAAGCTAGAGGTCAAGGAAAGAAATAGAAAATAATTTTAAATGTGTTGGAAGATGGAAGTTTATAAATTGGATCTGAGTTTTTCTTTTCTCTGTCCCGAGGTGGATGCCTTTCTTGCACTTGTGCCCTCCTGGAAGGTAGCTACTAGATATTCAGGCATAATCACAGATACAGATATCTATAATAAATTGCCCAGAACAATTTTTGTGTTTTTCCTCTTCCAGTGCCAAAATCATTAATGGACAGATGAAAAAACAACTTATCCTTGTAGGGACTCTTGGGTCTGAGTGGAACCCTCAGGTATCTGCATGCAACGTTACAGTTGCTGCTTCAACCACATCTAAGTGAAATGTGCTCAGATGCATATCAGTGCACAGAAATAAGGACAGAAAATGGCAGAATTTTTGATTCAAATAAATACTTGCTTATCAGGACTTTTTTTGGTCACTCCTAAATTCCTCTCTCAGCATCAGGGTCCAATGTATTACACATTGTGTGAATGCGTATGACAGCATGACTTATTCCCTTAGGAACTTCCAGTCAAATGTAAGAATCATGTAATCACAGAATTGTCAGAGCTGGAAGGGACCTCTACAGATCATCTAGTCCAACTCCCCTGCTAAAGCAGGATTGCCCAACGCACATCACTCAGGACGATCTCCAGATCTCCATCACGTCCCTGGGCAGCCTGTTCCTGTGCTCTGTCACACTCATCAGAAAGGTTTTCCTCATATTCAAATGGAACTTCCTATGTTCCAGCTTGTGCCTGTTGCCCCCCATTGTGTCACTGGGAATCACTGGAAAGAGTTCAGCTCCATCCTCTTTTCCAGTTGTGGCCTCACCAGTGCAGAGCAGAGGGGGAGAATGACCTCCCTTGACCTACTGGCCACGCTCTTCCCTATGCAGCCCAGGATTCCATTGGCCCTGTTGGCAACAAGGGCACATTGTTGGCTCATGGAGAGTTAACTATCCACAGGACCCCCAGATTCTTTTCTCCTCAGAAATGCTTTCCAGTGGGTCTGCCCATAACCTGTATCGGTGCCCGGAATTCTTCCTCCCCAGGGGCAAGACTGTACACTTGCTCTTGTTGAACCTCACTAGGGTCTTCTCTGCCCAGCTCTCCAGCCTGTCCTGGTCACACTGGATGGTGGCACAGCCTTCTGGAGTGTCAAAACACTCCAAAAAAAAATAAAATGAGTACAACAAACAGGAAAAAAGAGTGAGGAAAAACTGTGATAAATACAGATGTAGAGATAAACAATATGAACAAATGGAAAGTTCCAAATGAGTTGTGTTTGTTTATTATGTGCTTGATGAAACAAGATAATGAATCTGAATCTCATACAGACCCCAAAACAGGCATGCAAATAAAATAGGAGCATTTTATAACCAAGGAGTAAAGCGAATAAGAAATTCTTTCTGCTGAGAAGTTTGAAAAACTCCCAGAGTCTTCTCATCCAGACCACTTCTTTTACCCCAACATATAATCCAAAGAGCTGATAGGAGAGAGACAGAAAGCCAGTATCTCTGCCCAGTATTCTTACTAATGAGCTGCCAAAATATAGCGACAACCTCAGCTTTGCAGTCAGTGATACTAATGTGGCACTGTACTTCTGGGATATGGTTAACTCAATTAGCTTAACAAAAGAAAATACAAAAGAGTGAAATGTCTGTATTCTAATTCAGTATAAAGCAAACAGACAATAGACTGTTTAACCAGTTAAATCATTCATGTAAAGACATTTTTAAATGGATAATGTAACAAAGACAAAAATAATCAGTTGAACTATTATTTCACTTCTTTTAACTCGCCTTCATTCTTGTCAAAGTCCATGAAAGTGCAAACACACAACTCAACTGAGCAAATATGTCTTTGGAGATGTGTGGTTTGGCTAGGACGAAATTAGAACTGAACTATGGTTTGACTAAGAAAAAAAGGTAGGAACAATTAAAAAAAAAAAAGAAACATGTCCAAAGCTGAGGTCTCAAAAAAAAAAAGAAAAGAAAAAGAGGATTATCATTGCATCTTGCACAGAACTAGGAGGTACCTTACTTCATTACGCTGTGATCCAATTTCACAGAACAGAGAGAGGATCCAATGAATTTTGGAGAGAGTTTTGCTGGTACGTGTGTTACCATGATCCTAACTTGTCAGAGACTGTTGTGCTCAGCTCTGTGTCAAAAGGTCTGAATTACTACCAACAGTCAGTGAAGAGTCCACTTCAGCTCCCACAGCCCTTGCTTTTTGAAAACCTGGATGGGATCATGATTTTCCAAAAGTCCAACCCAACAAACTAACAAATGGCCACGACTACTGCAGTGAACCAAAATTTTTGATACCTCTCATCAGTACATTCCTCACAAGTCTAAAGCTGCATAAGTCTTCAGGAGGCAGTACTGACCTCATATGCTGGTGGAGATGGTCATGATTTGTTTTTGGCTTTCCTGTTTTATTCTTATTGCTGCAGATTTGCACGACGATAGTTTCAAAGCATTTATCTCACTAGGGATCATCTCTTGATTTCTCAGAAAAGGAGGAAAAAGGATATGTCTTATTTCACAACTGTTGATAGTGAGTGTTAAGGTATATTTGTCTTAAACAGCTGCATTTTTGCATGGTCATCCCGATTCCAAAGGAGTGAACCCATGTAACAGTTGTATATGTCTTTTAGTTGGTTCACTGAAGTGATGCCAAAATTGTGGCATCCATGCTTTTGATAGTGACAGGCTGCAGTTGTGATTTATTTGTGATTTCATATCTTGGTACTGAACATTGAAACACATTATCCCATGTAGGTACAGACAGGGTTAAACTTAATCCCTGTAGTATCACAGTGGGCATGGCTTGGATCCCAGTTTGCATGTCCTATGCTGACCCTTCTACAAAGGATGAATAAGCTTTAAGTACTTCTACCAATATTTATTGTCATACAGTGCAATACCAGTACCTAGATAGTACTGGTGGATAAACCAGTGACTGTAGGTGGGGAGGGCAGGGGAGCTGCTTGTAATATGCCTTTAAAACACATCTGGAGTCTGATTGCACAGCTCTGTGACATGTCCCCAGTGCCCCCCGGCTTTGGCTGAAGCTCTGAAGTGGGAGTCTGGTTTGTGAGAGGTGGTGACCCTTTCCATAGACATCTACCTTCCCTTCAGGAATCGCCGCTGCTGTTGTCTTTCCAGTGCCCTCATGGGATGGGAAGGTACAAGAGTGATGTGCTCAAGCTCTAGTGCTGACTCATCATTCCTAATCTACTTTATTTTGCATTTCAGAATTCTTTTTTGGCAGATCTGCTGGGAAATTTTGAGCTAGTTTTAGCAGGGGCAGGAAAGGTTTGTAAGTAAATTTTGCTGCAGCCGTGTTGTGTGAGAAGCTTCCTTTTTGAGAAAAAAATCCATAAAATTTATTTTTCAACTTTATAAAATTCTGTTCTTCTTTTGCAGCTGCCCCTTCTGTACTACTTCACTCCTGTTCCAACTTCTTTGTACTACTCCTTCTTGTCTCCTTTTTCTGGTTTTATATTTCTTCCATTTTTTATACCTTCCATTATTTCCTTCTTCAATATATTGCTCTTTTCTTCTCTCACTTCCTTCCCCCAGTTCCCTTCCTCCTCCGCCATGTGCAATAAGTGATATTTTTAACATTTCTCAGCACTGACTGCCTGGACTGTAAAGATTGAGGATTTTCTGGCAATAGGTAATCGTGTGCTAAAGTGCAAGTCAGCCTGCAGGTGGCTACTGTGTTGAGGAAACTTGGGTCTGGCACAAGTTTATTTGTAAGAAAGAGTCCTTCTCTCTAACAGGATAAACATATTCATTCTGACCGAACATCCCTCAAACAGCACCAGTCTAAAGTGTGAAACACGGGCTATTGTAGAGTATCTCCCAGGTTCTCCAGTCTTCCTGGCTGTGGGTGGTGGTGTCTCTCTTTATCAGGACTGACCTAGCTTTTTATTGAAGCAGATAGTGAAGGCTCAAGCCTACCTTTCTAAGAGGTTGTATGAAAAGTAACTCATATATAGATAGCAAATGGACCTGGAAATAGGTGAAAATACAGCAAAGTTGTCTGGGAATGGGCAAAAGGTTATGGCTGGGTTTTCAAAGTTCTTTTTCTGGCTCTGCTGTTGATCTGTTGTGGTTCAGTTCTCCCACCTGTGAAGTTTCTGATTTTATTTTTTTTTTTCTCGTAAGGATTTTTAAGCACTTGTGAGGCTCTTGAGCAAAAAGCTGCAATGAGAAAAGGAGTTTACTTTATTTCTTCACCAGGTTGCCAAGCAGATGGTCTCCACTTCTTTCCACTCACTTTCCAGTGAGGTAAATGTCTCCCTGAGGTTTGGGAACATCCTTAATTTCTAGTTTGACCCATGCCAAAGCACATGCTGAAGGTAGACTCTCCCACAAATAGCACAGCTACTGCCTTTTTCAGGTTTATTCTCATCTGGACATTTACTGCTCAGGTATTGTGGTGCTGATCAGTAGACAGACCTGCTGCATCTACTAAAACTGAAACTTCAGAAACTGGAGAGATGTCACAGTTCTTAAACCGCTAGGTTTACCTTTGCTACCTCATACATCAGGAGATGCAGGCTGAACAGCAAGAGCCTTGTACCTATGCTAGTCTGACACTTAAAACATATAGTTTTAATCTCAACTCAACTATGATTTATATTGGCAAGATTTTCCTTTAAACTTGCAAGAAGTATCTCCCTGCAGGCCTGTTCAATGAACAGCTCTGTATCACAGTGAGCCTCTTAATTTATTTCTCGCCTCTGTTTTTGTCCATTATCCTAAACAAATACTTCTGTTCCCATCAAGCCTTGTTTGGTTTTATTCTGTTTGAAGTTCTGTATCTATTATGTTGTGCAGACCCATAGGGGACAGAGGTGATGAAGGACTGTATACATAGTGTATAGAGTTTATTTGAGTGAGGGCGGCCCCATGGAAAGTATCTTGGATATTTGAGTTCATCCTGCTCTTGACTGTGCATCAGTAATAAGCCCATCGTTAAGTGCATACAGCACCAGGTGTCCTCTCTCATATGAAGCCAGGCCTACTTCAAGCTCCCCCTGATGGGTCTGTGGTCCTGATTGTGCCTCATATGCAAAACACTTTGCACATGTGTTTTAAAGGCACATTGCAAGCACCTCCCCTACCCTCTGCCTACCGTCACTGGTTGTATGGACCACCCTGTCAACCTGCTGCTTAGCACCTCCCCCATTGCCTTCCTTAAAACCAAATTCATCAGTCAAAATGATCTTTATCTGTGAAAGAGGATGCTCATACAGGTATGGTAAGGCACGAGAATAAAAGTTTTCTTCTTTTGTTTCTATAATCATTTTAAGAAAAGTAGAGAAGGAAAATTAAGTAAACTATTTTTCATCAGTCTTGCCATTCTGTACTGACTTTGATTTTGATAGTCATTTATCTTTCACTTCAGTATCAAGTTACGAAGTTCCTATTCAAACCAGCTGGACTTGCTTACAGAGAACAGTCTAACTGGCATGGACTGGAGGTTTCCTCTTTTGGGAACATCCAAGTTGTCTTCCACCTGTTTGGTTTCTTACTTTTATAGGCAGGAAGTTGAAGACAGAATATGTCATGGTGTGTGAGCCCAGCAACGTCTAGTGCTTCTTTGCTGCAGTTACTGTGAAAAATTGCATTACATTTCACTAAAATAATTGACTGCTTCATTACTAGGTTTGGAAACTGTGATTCTCATAGGGATTCTTGCATTAGATTTTTGTGCCTAATTGTTTGGAGCTTGGTATTTGAATCCTGGCAAAACTCTGAATTAATGAAAGAGAAGGTTGCTGTGCTATCATGTGGGATTGAAGTGTGTGTGGATGCAGGAGGTCACATCCCAAGTGCAGTGAGAGGGTGGTGGGGTCCCATCACAAGGATAACAGAGCGTGGCAAGCGCTGTGGCAGAGTTGTTATGAAGAACACTTGTTCTTCATTCTTGTTGTTTGTGTCCAGTGCCGCTACCAGGTTACTTCTACTAGATAATAGAATGAATCCTAACCTATGTAAAATTTCAAACTTCCCATGTCCCTCCCCTCAGCAATGGTCCAAGTCCTTCAGCTCCATCCCCCTAATCCAGTCACTCATACAGAAGCACAGATGTTCATGCTAAAGGCTGTAAATTTTATTTTCTCTTTCCTTTAAGCTGTCTAAAGATTTATTAATTTCTTAGAGGAGGGATATGTGCCCTTTATTAGCATCCAAGATTGTAAAGACTAACTTTTCTGTAACATTGACTAAATGAGATCTGAAGGGGTTGGCACACAGCCTCATTTCTTGCTCTCTGTCTGTGTCTTCCACCCGCATTTGCTTTATATATAAAATAAAAATGTCAACTGACTCAGAGACAAACTGTGATCGGCATTTCTTGCGTCTCTATAAAAGCTGCCTTGATTATTCATCAGGGCACACTGAGTGCAGAAAGAGGAGTGATGACATGTCACTTGTGTGTAAGCACCTAGCACGTTCCCTTTGAAGTTAGCATTGAATCAAAGTCCCCATCAGCCCTGGAGCTTACAGTCAGCTCTTAACTGTAAAAAATATTTTTAAAAGTAGCATATATTGATGGCAAGAAGGAGGGGGTGAGCACTGTATTGGCAAACAAGAGGGAGGATTTGAAGAGCAAGGAGGGGTAGGGTAGCTAGGCTCACAGGGGCGTAGGAAGTTTGTTGCCTTTCATTGTCTTGATTTTTGGCTGATTTCTGACATTAGTTACATCATTGGGTTTTTCATATTTATTACTGCCAGTTCAAAATAAAAATGAAAAGAGGATTTGAAAGAAATAGATTCTGTTACTATAGATGGCTAGAGTGGTACTTATTATATCTATCTCATTTCTGACTTCTGTTAGCTCAAACAGCTTCTTGTCTATTTGTTGCCGTAAAAAAATTAAGTCCCCCATGTCAAAGTCACGGCACAGCCATGCCCTATCAAACTCAGTGCTGCAAAATCTCTCCATCAGTCAGCCGTCCAAATGTCCTCATGCAAACATCGTGACACTAAAACTCACCCACGGCAGCAGAATGCTCTTACCCATTCACCAGATCATAGAGTATAGCACCTCTCCTTTTTCTGGCACAGAAATAGCATAACCAACCTTCACCCATTGTGGTTGATGCCAACAAATTTTTGGCCATCTCCCTTCATGCTTATCGTTATGCTTCACACTGTAATCAAAGAGAACTTTGCAATTGTGAGTTACCAGCTAGTGAAAAATATGGGTGGATTTTAAGTGTTACAGCTCTGGGAAGAAGACGACATTACTCACATATGTATACAGCTTGCAAACTGGGAAAAGGAAGTGGTGCTGGTGTTGCAATTATCTGTAGTAAAGATGCTGAACCTGCTTAAAAATTCCTAGGTTTTCTTGCATATGGCTGTTCTTACCATTTGAAAACAGCGGTGAATTCTTCAGTATAGCATCTCTGCTTGGGAGTTTAAACATCTCAGTCTTAGATATTGAAATTTGCTACTTAATGCAAAAAGTTATTTGTAAATACTTTTTAAATTAAAGCACTGAGTGTGACTACCACTGTATGTGGGGGCAGATCACTGCTTCCTTGTAGGTATATTTGTAAAAATGTTTCTCTCTTTTGTAGGTTTCATAGATTTTAATGTGAGTGTGTGATCATCTATCTTAGAAAGCTATTTATGAGCAGTGATTTAGCATTTGCTACTTATCGCTCCCCCAGTTAAAAAGTTTTATTCCTCTAGTCAGGAACTGGAAACAGTACAGTGCTACCACTTGCGCACTTTGAATAGGGAATAATTGAAGTGAGCAGATCCCAAGTGTTCTGGAGGCAGAAATGTGTTCAAATGAACTATTTGGTGGATACTTCTGAATAACAAATCCATTCACAGAAATCTGGTTCAGTCCATGAAGAAAAAAAAAAAGAGGGGGGGAGGGACAAACTTGCATGGATTTTTGTTCTCAGTGAATTATTTATCTAGCCATAACCATTATTATTTAATATTTATATGTAGTACTGATGATAAAAGGCTTAGCAAAAGTGAGTTAGTAGCACAGCCTATGTTGGCCATAAGAAAGAGTGGGTGATAAGGCAGAGTGTTGTGTGTTTTCCCATGGATATCAGAACCTTGTAGTTTGTACTGATAAGGAGCCCTCTGGTTGCATCTAGGTGTGCATTCCAAGAAGAGAGTTGAGCTATGAAACAGCAATGCAGGTTTTTAACCATGTACTCCTCCCTCAGAAAGACTGGGAAGGCTGGCATTTGAAATTTGGTTATGATAAATACACAGCTGTGTTACATGCCTTCCCCGCTGTTTCTTTTCTACTTACCCATTGACATGGGAAATAGATCCAGAGCCCCTTGAATCACAGTTGGATAGCAAGGGTTCAGAAGCTCATCCTTCATCTATGCCATCATGTATGTGTAAAGGGTTATGTTCATAGTACTGTGGCTATAAACATAATTTTTCACCCAAAGTCACAGAGGTAGTTGCAAAAATAAAGTAGCTTGTAAGAGTTTTACTAAAGAACTTTTTCATACAATGGTTTCGGTTGAAAGGGTCTTTGAAGGTCATCTCCTTCTAACCCCCCTGCCATGGGCAGGGACACCTCCCACTAGACCAGGTTTCTCAAAGCCCCATCCAGCCTGGCCTTAAACACTTACAGGGATGGGGCATCCACTACTTCTCTGAGCAACCTGTTCCAGTGTCTCACCACTCTCACAGTATAGAGTTTTTTCCAAATATCTAATCTAAATCTACCCTCTTTCAGTCTAAAAATGTCACCCCTTTTCTGATCTCTATAACCCCTCCCCATCTTTCCTATAGGCCCTCTTTAGGTACTGGAAGGCTGCTATAAGGTCTCCTTAGAGCCTTCTCGTTTCTAGGCTGAACAGCCCCAACTTTCTCAGCCTGTCTTCATAGGAGGGGTGCTCCAGCCATCTGGAGCCCTCTTTCCTACCTTGTAAACCTCTTAAAAGAATCTGTTTTACTGAATTTGGAAAATAATCAGTTATTTGTCCCAAATGTGGCACCTGTTTTATGTGGTTAAATTCCATTCTTTTTTGCAAGTTTTGAAAGGTAAGCTCAATGAAAATTAAAGCTCTGTGATTTCATATCACTACACAAAATTGTTTTTAGTTCAGACTGTACTTTGGATGTCTTTGTAACTGCAACAATGGTAACATTGTGAGCTGAGAGCTGAAAGGGGCTGAGGTGGGATGGTTTTCCAAAATTTTCCTATTTTCTGGCAGCTGAATATGGAGAAAAAACATCTAATCTCCTAGCTGAGAAAACTTTGGCCTGTGAACTTAATGTAAAGCCTCACTATTTTTTTAATTTTTAATTTAGAAACTTCATGTTTGTAACTGTTTCCATGACTAACAAATTTGCTGAAGAAAAAGATGCAACAATGATCAGATCATGTCACTGGATGAATGCTATTCATGAAGAACTCTAGTAAGATCAGCCATATATTCTGGGAGATGAGTGGCTGTGGATAAAATCTTGCGGGTTGCCTGTTTCTAAATTCTGACATGTATATGTGTCCAGTCTCTGTGGTCTGAGAACGGGTATTTTCTGTTGATGCCTTTACTTTTTACTCATGTAGCTGAATTCCTCTTTTCATTGCCATGTACGAATTCTAGTGAATTTAATGGGAGTGATTGTACAGTAATCGAGGAGGGGTAAAAAGAAGAAATTACTTCATGGAGCAGAGCTTGGCATTACTACTTAAACAGATGGCTGTGATGATAGGACTGCAGGCACCAGCAAGTCAAGGTAGAGCGGACAGAGAATATTTGTTTTGTACGTGTGCATGATAAGTGGGAGCAGTCACATCGCTTGTTCTTTTTATAATGTGAGTCATGACAAAATTACTTTAGCTTTCAGGAATTTGAAAGAGAATGAGGGGAAGAAAACGCTTGGCATCTGCAATTTAATGCTTTTAACTGGAGAAAGAGAGCTAAGCTAACACTCAAGTGTTTCACGTGTTGCAGGCAGGCACTAATATACCCAAAGGGTAGTTAAAGACTCCTTGGAGAAACCTCACAGCCACCTCATTCTTGCCTCATCATGACAGCCTCACTTCCCACAGCTTAAAAAGAAAGAAAAAAGACACCCTGAGTTGCCAGTAAGGTGGGAGATGTGTGGATCGTTTTTCAGTCTGCTATTCGCAATAGCTTTCCTACTGTGCCTTCTTTTCAGCTGGGACCTCAGATCTTTAAGTCTTCATCTAATAATTTTCTCTAAGTAGTGACTCCTCAGGTACAATTTCTTTCAGGTCAAAAGAAATCCAGGGATCAGGGTGAGTTCCCAACTGTTCCTATCCTACCATAAAAAAAAAAAAAAAAAGACCTTCAATACAGTATATTGGCACCAAACATTGTCCTGTTCTTCCCAAACCCAAAGACAGTCACTACCTGATCTGAAGGAGACCCCTCTGCTCTGTCTTCATAGTCCAAGTGTATGAGCAGTGCCACCTGCTAGAGCAGCTCTGATTCTATCCTGTGGGAGCAGCAATGTAGGAGGTACATCCAGGCTCCCACAAGCAAATCAATTACAAATTCATTAGCTTTTTTTTAAAAAGAAAAAAAGGGTGGGGGAGAAATGCAGTTTCTGTTTGGGTGAGAGTGTTAGGTTAACAGACGTAAGAGATGGAAAAGCCCTGCTATGTTCTATTTAGTCTGTTTGCCTAAGCGCAAAGCAGAATTATTCCCTAGCAGTATAACCTGCAGGGTTTTTCTGTTATGTATAAAGGTAGCATTTATTACATATTTATTACTGCAGAGCCACTGGGATTTTCATGTTACCATTGCAGCTAATGAACTGGCACAGCTCTGCCCTAAGGTCTGACCTAGGCAGCTTCTTGGGCTCTTGTCTGTTTTCTTGCCGGCAAATCATCATTGGCTAACTTTGCTGTCCTGAAGGGGCTGCTCCTGGATTCAAAAACACTGAAGGGAAAAATTATATGGATGAGAGGAGACAAAGGATAAAGGAGAGGAAAATAATTTATATGCTGGAAAAATATAATACAAAAGGTGACTGCTGAGAAATCTTATTGGCAACCAATTTTTCAGTTCATTGGCAACCAATTAGTCAGTGTTGGAAATACCTCAAATTCCTTTAAATCACGGGGTGCCCTTTGCTCGCGGGACTTAGTCTGTGGTACTGAGATTCATAAACCTTAATTATCAGTGGCTCCTAGACACGTTTGGCTGTGAGTCATGGCAAGCAGGGCAGCTCTGGGTTTATCTTAACAAGTTCTGTCTCTGTGCCTGTGTACTGAAAGAGACTCTCCCTGCCATGCATAATGACGATATTTCAATGACACAGTTGATCCAGCTTTAGGACATCTCAGATAAAAACAGAAAAGCTTGGCTGCGTGGCACTAATAAATCTATTCTGCTTTCTCAGATTTGTTTAAAGGATTTTGGTGTGTACTGGTAGACTTTGTGCTGCATCTTGGATTGTCTGTTTACACACCTCTGGTTATATGCTGGGTCAGGTGTATTCAACTCCAGCTGGTATGACAACAGCCTTAAATGCTCTGTCATGTTCTCTGGCTAATTTAAGAGGTGCAGCTGTGGGTCTTTGCCTGATCTGTGTCAAATTACTACTGTTAGGCAGTGTGGATGTCTGGTATTAATGATTGTGTAATCGTGCCCTCCTGTCAGAACATTCAGGGACAGCCAGCAGGACGCGGTACAAGAAAAGTGACAGCAATCTCCTTTCAAAGATAAGGGATTAAGGATTATTAGAGGTGCTCAGCTCCTTTATGATTTTGTCTGTTTTGCTTTGCCCTGTGTCTCTGCGATCTGTGTCACAGACTTTATCCTCTGGTCCAAGCCACCATCATGAGTGTGCTTCCAGGCATATGAGTAGGCTACATCCAGCTCATGCAGCCAGTTCAGCTCCTGCAGATTTTCAGGGCCCGCTCTGTGGTCTCAGAACGCTCTTATGTAGCATTCTTGCTTTCACGTATCAGAGAGAAAGGGGGATGTGCAAAGGATGCGTCTGAGGAAAGCAGAAATGGGGAACTTCCTCTGTTGCTCTTGGGGAGCATCAGGTACATTTGGTATGACAGTGGTTTTGATGCAGCTCAAGGCTTCCATGCAACTCCATGCAAGCTGCAGAGACCTTTTTACACCACTGAAATCAGCTACTAACATAATAAACCAGGTCAGCGTTCATGCTTTAAGAGGCTATTTAGAAATGGGTAAGTGTGGATCTGGACTCATCAGAGAGAAATTCAGCTTTTCTTTTCGATCTAAAGACGTCTTCTGGTGTCAGAGTCTCCAGTGATGCTGGGACATGTGCTGATTAGTCACAAGCCTTTAGCCTGTTCTAGTGATTCCTGTTGGACTCTGTTCAGAAATGGAGGTAGGTTGTCTTATGACAGAGTAAATCTTAGGAAAGAAGGAGGTCTCACTGTTATTTCTCCCCTAATACATCCTGTGAGATACAGTGCTGTGCTGACCTCCAATGGTCCCTTCATCAGAGAATTAGTCTGGAAGTTTGAGGGTCAAATATCCTAAATTACTTTCTTCTTTGTTAATATGAGGTGTTTCATATCACAGAATCACAGAATCTTAGTGGTTGGAAGGGACCTTTGAGATCATCGAGTCCAACCACATGAGAAAAAAAAAAAAAAAAACCACAACAAAAAAAAAACCCACACAAAAACAAACAAACAAAAAAAGCCACCCACCAACTAAACCCCACACCCACAACCCCATGCTACATGATAGCTGTAAAGGTGGTTTTAAAACCATATGCTAAGCACTGGGATGCAGCTATTTCTGACTTGAAATGTGACAAATTTTTAGATTCACAGGTTCTTTTTCTCTGTCCACTGAAGTTTCTGTTTTGTTCTCTCTCTCTCTCTGTAGTCTTTCAAGCTTTGTGAGTTCACTCCCACTATTAACCTTTTACTTAGCAGCATTTTCTTGTCACTGTGCTGCCTCACATCTAACTGATCTTCTGCTCACCCTTTTTAGGACTCATCTTTTTCTCTTGACTTGCACTGTTGCCTATTGCTACAGTATCTGAGCCAGTTTTCTTTTCAAGAATAGAGGGAACAGCTTTGTAAGCACACGAAACTCAGAAGGCTAAGAACGACTTTTCCCAGACCTCACTTCCCACCACTCTTAAGCTGCCAGAGGTTTCATACATGGTTACACAGGGCAGGGAGAAATGGTGGAAGAACAATCTCTGGAGGATGAGGGAGCTGGGTCAGAGAAGAACAGACTTCATGCTCCCTGTTCTAGGAAGCTTTCCCCTAGGGCTGGAATGATGTACCTCTGCATAACTCCACAACAAAAGCAGAGAAATCTCCAGTGAACTCCTGGGGTTCCTCTGTCTCCTTTTTCACACTGCAACGTGCAAAGCTTTACTTGAGGCAGATTCTTTGTGGTAATTTCTTGTTTTCTGAAGGAGTAAAAGGAATACTTTGCATTCGGAGTATTATTCCATCTGTAATAGAAGAGTTTTTTGAAGCAAGCATGGTCAAGTTTTCCCTCCACTTCTCTAGAGTTCTGCACTGCACTGTGCCCTCAGTCAGTGTGCACGAAGCCTCTGGCACCCTAGAGGGAGGAGGTGTGTCTAGGAAAGGTAATTCTTAGTCTCGTGTACATATAAAGCTGTTCCCTGAAGTCCTGAATAGAGAGTTGGCTCTGGTCCCAGCTGGAGATGAGAGCGTAGTAAATTCAGTCTGTGGAAAGCCTACTTACACAGGGGGGATAGCATAGGTCACTTGCAGTCATTTCTTCCTTTCACTGCTGTGATGCAAAGGGAACAGGAACAACTCATCAGAGGACCAACGTCCTGGGATAAACTTGGATTTAGAATTGACCTCCTCTCCTTTGCTTGCTTTCCCTTCTCTCCTCCTCCCATTTTCTTCTATTATTTAATTTTCTAAACAAACGTCCCCTAGTGTGCACTGTGTAAATATTGTCACTGAATTACTGTCTGTTTGCTTAGCTCATTAGAGAAAGCCATGATAAGCTTTTTAATTACAAAATTAGCTTCGCCAAATCAATTTCTTTCATTTAATGAACTGAAGAAAACTGCAGATGGGAGGGGTAACATTCCCTTTTCCCCTGAAGCATAAATTCACTACTTCCAACCCCGAAGTTCCTACATAAAATCAAGGTAGCCAAGATCTAGATTTTCCAGGTTTTTAAAAAATTGAGAGTTGAAGAGCATCTTGAGCCTCTCTTTGTTTTCTCTCTTATATAATTAATCCTTCTGGGGAGTTGGTTTGTGCTTCTCTCTTCTGCATTTTACTCTCTTTATCCTGTACACTCCCTGTACACAGGGAAGGGCAGTGGACGTTGTTTTCCTGAACTTTAGTAAAGCCTTTGACACAGTTTACCACATCATTCTCCCAGAGAAACTGGCTGCCCATGGCTTGGATTGGGTGTTAGCTTTGAGTCAAAAAATGGCTGGATGGCTAGACCTAAAGAGTGGTGGTGAATGGAGTTAAATCCAGGTGGCAGCTGGTCACATGTGGTGTCCCCCAGGACTCAGTATTGGGGCCTGTTCTCTTTAATATCTTTATCAACAATTTTGATGAGGGGATTGAGTGCACCCTCAGTAAACTTGCAAATCAGACCTAATTGGCCATGAGTGTTGATCTGCTTGATGTTACGATGGTTCTGCTGAGGGATCTGGACAGACTGGATTGATGGGCTGAGGCCAACTGTATGAGGTTCAACAAAGCCAAGTGACACATCCTGTACTTGGGTCACAACAACCCCATGCAGTGCTGCAGGCTTGGGGAAGAGTGGCTAGAAAGATGCCTGGCAGGAAAGGACCTTGGGGTGTTGGTCAACAGCCAGATGAATATGAGCCAGCAGTGTGCCTGAGTGGCCAAGAAGGCCAATGGCACCCTGGCCTGTATCAGGAACCAGAGTGGCCAGCAGCACTAGGGAAGTGACTGTCCCTCTGTACTCGGTACTGGTGAAGCCACATCTCAAGGATCATTCATGTAGCCTTTTGTACCATGCTTCTTGGTGAAATATTGCTTCTTTGTGAAAGGAGAGCACCCACAGAAAGAAGCTTCTTTAGCAATTCTAGAGGAAACTAGTTGGATGGAAAGAGATTGTTAGTGGCTGTACACTGCAGTTCACCTCAAAAAAATTGTAGTTCAGAAAGGAAGACAGACAAATTGGTTGAATATTACAGTGACTTGGTAGATATGTTTGCACACCCTTGTTTTGCTGTAAGTCCTTGAACTGAATAGCGTAAAATGTCAAAGACAGGATAGTGTGAGTGATCCTAGGGCATCCACATGTAGACTATGGGAGATGTAGGTGTATTGAACATTGTCTTTCTTGGTTGTGGACTCTCTCCTAGTGCGTGTGATTATCACTTTTGTCAGTGGAGTTAGAATGAGTGGAACATCTGCATTTTCACAAGTAAATCACAGTGTAACAACTCAGGTGAAGCCATCAGAGAAGATGGGTTTGTGCTAAGATGTTGGTTTAGGTATGTGATATGGAGCAAACTTCCTGGTTTGTTGTTTTAGTTTTGAGGGTGGTCCTCTCCAGTGAAGCGGTGGGATAGACTTGTGTGTATAATACTGTCTTAAACTACTTGAGTTAAATTTCCTAAAGCTGATCTGTCAGAATTGCTTATCTACGTGTTTTTCAGAACTGAACTGATGGTAAGAGAAAAAGTTTTCTGAATATTTGTGTATGATTTCCTATTCCTTTTGTTTTGGTATGTTGTCAGAGTGACATTTCAGAAACTTTGGGCCAGAGTTGGGTAGGAAGTGGGTGGTTTTATTTCCAGGTTCTGCTTTAAGCCTAAAACCAATTAGATATTCCTGCTAATGTGATGAGAAGTGAAGTAATTCACAAAACTAACACTTAACTTGTCACCTGTACATTTCAGTGTCAGCCTTCCACAGAACTGTGTGGGGACAACCTAGACCTCTCATAGCCCACTTGTTCTTACCTATGTCTCTATGGGATCTGTCAGCTCTGCCACTGGGACAGATTTTCTTAACATTCCTGGTAACTTTAAGCTTATCATCTCATCTCTTCTTAGTTTACTACCTGTAGAGGGTTAGGAAATACTTAGTACTGTGACATTGAAAAGAACCAAACTTCGCACAATATTTCCGCATCCCCCAAAAAATCTCTTTGAGCCCAGGTGAACACTACAGCCAATCCTTTTCTGCCCAACTCAACGCTCTGATTTCTTGCCACTTTGGTTATTGTTTAAATGAGAGAGACACAGGGGCAACCATAGGACTTAAAGGGAGGAGAAAAGGGTGAAGTCAAGCGTTCAAAGCTTCTGAAGGCTTTCCCTGGTGTATAGAGGTACTCCTTTCACCAGGGCACTGAGAACCATGCGTGGACATAGGGAACCGGCTGTTTGCTGCTGTGCATCATCTCTGTGCCCTATGGCTGGGGAAGCTGTGGCAGGAATATCAGGGAAGATGAGCCTGATTCTCTCCTGATCAGCGTTGCACTGGGCTTGTTCTCAAACGTAATGAAACAAGTTCTCGTCTTGTCCAAGCATTTCTTTGCTGCTTTTGTAATAAGAAGTTGGTATGTATTTAGTATGTTTCTTTATTGTGATGTTCAGTTGACATAATGCTAATTTCTGGCCAGCAAAAAATGACGCAAGATGGAAGTGCTGCTGTAGAAGAGGTGGACACGGCTATGACTGTTCTCAGCTTCTTGCTCCTAATTGCAAGGATAGCTCTTTGAAAATGCAAATAGGATAACAGCAATCAAAGCAGCTTCTTGGAGTCTGAAGGGCAGCAGTTAGCCATTTCTGCCTTCCACCCTCAGACTGCGCTAAGCATAGCTCTTACTGTCCCTACAATAGAACTGAATAGAACTGAAGTGTGTTTGCCAAGCGAATCCATGTGCTGCAGATGAACAGGTGTCCCCTATGTCAGATTACAAAACATCCTAGAGCTGCAAGGCCCATGGCCTCCTGGGGAGCAATAATGAAAGAAAATCTAATCTCCCGTATTTAAGCAGTAATAAGAATCCTCAGTGAAGCAGAACCCTTTTCTGTGCCTTTCTCCTGCTATCTGCTGCTTTGCATAATGATTATACCTACTGAGATGATGCACCCAGGACTTCTTGTTACACTAGAAGGCTACTTTATGGTGAAGGTGGATCCTTTCTTTTAGCGCTTGCTTTGCTGTGCTCATGCTCCTCAGTAGTCTAGTGATCAGAGAACAAGGAATTTGAGGGTATCTGGCTTCGGGAACTCAGTTGAAGGCACCTTGATTTAAAGTGCTGTGGAGTTTTTAATGGCAAATAATAGTTGTGAGAAGTATGTGAAAGGTCAATGAGCACCCATTGCTATGCATTATTACTTTGTAATCCAACAGATTCTCTAAAAAAGAAAATTTACAAGTAACATGGCAGTTTGATTGTGAAAAATCCCCCAGGGTTTTTGAGTGTTTCACAAATACTCAGAAGCAGACAAGTTAATGGGACACAGCTGGACCCATGCTTCTAGATCAACATAAAAAGTTCTTCCTGCATTTAGTATAGGATTTGCTGAAAAGATACTTTTAAAGTGACTGAGCTTTTTTGATTGTACGTATCTTTTCCTGAGACCATACAGAACCAATCTGTAAAGAAGGTTCCCGGCTTGGTGAGATTTTTCTAGGAACCATTTCAATGCAGCTGAACTCTGAGAGTGGTGAGACATTGGAACAGGTTGCCCAGAGAAAATGTGAATGCCCTTTCCCTGGAAGTGTTCAAGGCCATGTTGGATGGGGCTTTGAGCAATCTGGTCTGTTGGGAGGCATGTCAGGAGGTTGGAACTGGATGACCTTCAAGGTCCCTTCCAACCAAAAACACTCTATGATTGTGTGATTCAATTATAAGGTGCTTAAAAAGCGTGACACCAAAAAGGTGAATAGCTAGTCAGAACCAGCTGAACTTTAGCAGCAACCTATCTCATTCCTTTTGAGTCAAGGTAGGGGTGAGCCATTAGGAAATTAAAAAGCCAGTTCCCATTGCTTTAAAAAAAAAAAAAATTACAAGTAACATGGCCATTTCATTGTGAAAAATCCCCCAGGGTTTTTGTGTGTCTTTGCAACAGACCGAATTAATCCATGGTGTAAGAGGTTGCATGGCCATTGAGTTCACATGAGTTGCTCCCAGAAGGGAGCAGAAAGAGGGCATGCACTCGCCCTCCTCTCTCACGCTCCCACTTGTCTGCCTGCGCCTGCTTATGCAACCCTGCAGCTTTCCCTCCTATTATCCTGCCTGCTGATCCGTGCCTGATGGCGGTGTCAGGCCTCCAACGCCACGAGCTCTCTGATTGCTGCACTCCGTGCTCTTTAACATGACAATTAAAAATGATTTACAAACGATCGTTTCGGTTCCAAATAGAGAGCAGCAAGAGGCCGCAGTGCTCGCTGCAGAATCAGAGACACCCAGCCATCTCGGCAGCTGCTGTCTTCGCGTTCACTGCTTGTTTGTCCCCCTGGGGTTTTACAGAGGATGCCTGTTCTTGAAAGGGGTGCTTTGTGAGAGCTCTCTGTAGGGCCAGACGAGCCAGTGGAGCAGAATCAGCCTCCTGGAGATAGTGGCCCGTTTTCAGTAAGGAGATATTTGATAGGTTTATGGGGCTGATATATAGATGTCCCTGTAAGATGGAAGAAGACTTTGCAGGAGGAAAAAGTGCTGGCATGGGGACTGATTATTAGTCATCAGTCAGGGAAGACTGAGTAGCATTTACTCTTTGATACTGTCCATCTTAGCCTCATAGAGAAAGTTGGGCCTGAGATTGATCCATGAGCATTTTGGATCTAATTTTGAGTAACTGAACTGTAAGGCAGGAATCACTGTACTGTCTGTGGAGAGAAATGAGATCCCTTAGAGAGTTTTGGAGCACCAATGTCAGGCACTCATCCTGAATCACCTTCTGAAGAGGGCTGATAAGTTCCACCGACAAAATATGAATTCCTGCTCCTCTGCTTGTTGTTACACCAAGTAGCTTTGTCTGCCTAATGGGTATGCATTTGGGCTTGAGGGAGGTATGGCTGATCTTGTGGTTCCAAGTCAAATCAAAAGTATCAAATATTTGTGGTTTGTTAAGGTCAACTGTATTTCCAGTCTGTGACAGAAGATTCTAAAGAAGTCCTGTATGTGTCTACCCTGAAACCAGCCCTTAGCTCTGCAGCAGCTAAGCTGTATTATGACACAGGCATGCTCTGACAGGAAGAATTAATGACCGGAAGGATTTTTCCAAGCATTAATATTTTTTAGTGAAGGAGGAGCAGCTGCTATGATATTTTGTCCACCAACAAGTGGCCAAGTCAATCCAAGGAAATGAAGGTGAATACAAAGTACTGATGCTAATTCCCTTCCTATTTCTTTCTCCTCTTGCATATTTTAGCTCAAATTCTTTGAAAAACTTAATGCCGTTACTTGAGTTAGCTCAAAATGAGAGAGCCCACCTTGAATTTTGCATCCTCTTTACAGTAAACTCTCCTTGCTTACAGTTCACTGGCAGACACTGGCCTGCATCCTCTTCCTGTATAGGCTGCTCTGCCCATTGCCACAACTGTTCGTTTACTGCTGGGAATGGGATGGGATTGACACAATGTTGTGTGATTGTGGGCAGCCTGCTGTCCCAAAGGGGATAGCACCGTGTAGATGAGTGAGAGGGAGTCCACCTAATCAGGGTTGCTGGTATCAGTGTAATGCTAAAGGTTCTTCTAATCAGCTTGATACCATCATGGGACATGGTCATGCTCTTTCTCGGATGCGGATACAGGTTAACCCTAAGTTAATTGCTGCTACCACACAGTTCAGCAGAGTTTGTTTGGTGTTTTCTCGGCTGATTGTGGTGCCTTCTGCTGTCAATGACAGATTAGCTCTGTTACAGAGAGATTTTGCTCCTTTTTAATACGGAGATGGAGGTCTTTATGTGTTCTTAGTTTTACCCAGATGGGACCATCAGCGGTCACTACTTCAAGACTTGTTCACACAGAGGATTTGAGAGCTACAAGAAGTGTCTCGATCAGCTACATACTGCTCCCTGCTGCTCTGGAAGAAAAAGGAAGGAGTGGAAAATCACATTTGAAAGAGAAATGAGGAAAATAGGATAGGCATGTGAACAAGATCTACATGCCACTGTGGCAGGAAGCAGGTATTCTCATCTAGTGGCCGCACTTTGGCCTTCTCAGAAAATCCTAATTTTGCACAGTGAAAGCAATAAAGAAAAGGGGGTGAAAAAAGAAATGTAGACTGTGCTAAAACAGGAAGCATACACAAGTTCCAAACTTTTCAGCTCTCTAGGTATGGATGGGGTCAAATGGTTTCCATAATGGAATGAAAGAATCTGGTGATCTCAGACTCCTCTACTATAGATTCCAGCCCCAGAGCGGACTTTTTCAATTCTTGAATACTAGAATAACACAAGGTTCAGCACAGCTCCGTTGACGGAGCTGGTTGAGGTACCTTGTGGAATAATTCCTGTGGGTAGCAGAACGGTACTGAGTTCTGAAGAGGGTGGCAATATTATTGTAGCACCTAGACCTCAACTGTCAGAGGAACTGCAGGTTGGGTCAGAAGTCTTTGAGGAAAAAAAGTTGTATCACCTGTCCAAAGTTTGTGTAGTTATGCTTGATGCTTTCAGTCATTCTCTGCTATAAGCTCTGGAAATATTTTCCATATTCAAGGTAAAATGATGGATAAAATAAACTGTAATGCTATTAAATGAGAGAAAATGATTTTCGTCTCTAGCTTTCCTTATTTTTGTTCTTCCCCATCACCAGCTCAGGATGGAGTATTTTGTTTTCATGCCATACAATATCATGTGTAACCTGACATAGTCTGATGTGTGACATACCTTGACATGACAGTGACTGACATATTGGATCAGGACCTGGAGCACAATTGTTAAACTAATTTAAGAAATAAGAAAATAAAAGAGTGAGGCAAGTATTGGTTGTTTGACCTGATCTTTAGGGTTCCATTAAAATTCCATTTTCCTGACAACTTTTTAACTCTGGACTTCTGCAAAGGACTCATTATTCAGATGTCTTTGAGTCCCAGCTTTCAGAGCAGTTGACAGAGATGGAAGACTCTGCTACTGCTTTAAGGAGCAGGAAAACAGGAATGGAAAAAAGTGATGTAAAACTGACCTGCTTGTAGAATTAAGGATAGAACTTGAGTCCTCTGACTTGCAGCTCTGTTTTCAATCCCATGATAGTACTTTTTGACAAAATGGATGGGGAACCTCAGTTTTGCAGCAAAAAGGAAATGGAAATCAAGCAGTGGCTTTTAGATTGGTGACTGAACAAAGGTAATATTTATGGTAGCTTCTTTGCTAGCCAGAGGTCATATCAGGTGAAGTTAGGGTTTCAGTGTAGTCCTTCAAAAATGCTGGTTTTTTCCATATGGCAGCATTCCTCCTAGGTTATGCTCTGCAGGTAGGAAAGCCTCTGCAGTAGTTCTGTGTGTTTAGACACTAGGCATGGCTCATTTCAGTTCTGTTTCTATGTTGGCACTTAAATCCTTCTGAGCAAGAGTTAAGCTGTATTTCAGTGCATGTTGCTCGAATCAGAGGAGGTAATTAATTCAGAGACCGACTCATTTTTCTGCTCCTCCCATCCCAGCAACATGAAAACAAGATCAGTCTGTAGAGCTGAGGCGTTTGCAGCATTCACAAGTGAAAAGTTGTCAGACACTGAAACACAGGTAAATGCTTCTGAAATTACCCTTAATTACAGTGTTGTGTGTGTCTGTATCATATACGTTCCCTCCCTACCACCCAGCCTCCTTCCTGCCTCCCCCACCTCAGCTGTGCTTGCTATCTTCTGAGCACCAAGGTATGTGCGTTGCAGTCAACAGAACCTTTTCCGGCTGCTTAGGCTAAGGCAGGGTTTGTGGAGACTTTGTGACGAGTCTGTTCATCGTGGGTTATGTTAGTCATGCAGGGAGTGAGAGAACCAGATTGTGCCTCAGGTTATGTCTGTGTCCGGCAGCCATCATATAGAATCTTCTTGTATAGCTCTCATGGGTAAATCTCGTTTTTTCACCAAGATGATGGTACCTACTTGCCCTCTCATCTTTCCATAACACACTCTTCTATACCAGTAAATGCGTCATAGTCGGAGGGAGAAGAGACAAAGCACTTCTCTCTAGCAAAGGAGTTTGAAGATAGAAAGACGTCGTTCTGCTAGCTACGCTGATGATCTGAGAAACAGGCCAAGTTGTGATGAGGGTTTAGTGGCCTGACATCAGCGGTTCACCTAGGCAGCCGACATCGTCATCTACTTGTATCTCATCTCAGATATTTGAAAAGTTCCTATTCCTTGTGCTGTAACTAAGATCTCAGGAATGGCTTTTTCTTGCTCACAGAAGGATTTACTTTGGGGAGGAGCTATCCTGATCAGACCCACAATAGGAGCAGACAGTATTGAAAAATGTGTGCAGAAGAGATGGCATGTTAGCAGCACGGTGTGATATTTCAGGCTGCCTCATAAACACAAGCCTTACACCAATACTACACTGTGAATCAGTCTTGGCTTGGTAGCTGGTTCTTGTGATCCAGTCCCGGGCATGTTTGAAAACATGGCTCCATTTATGGGGGAGATCACAACAGACTTGGACTTACTTCTGCATTATGGAAAAGCACAAGTTGGTGGGAAGAAGCAGGGCTAAGGACAGGGAGAACTCCTCTGCCAGGTGGGATGTATTCTCTTGTGGCATAGATAGGGCCATTATTTTTTGCATGCCTGACACATAAAGAAAAGATGGTGTAACAGCTTTTCCCTTTTTCTTTTCCGTCTCTTAATTAGCTCCCTCCAAATGACCCTTTCCTGGTCAGACCTGTCATGAACCCCACAGCCTGTGGATAGCACTCGTGAATATGCATGAGCTGATAAGTGTGATTCACACATTAGATTCTCTTAAAACAGACCCACCCACTCACTCCCTGACATCAGCTTTTTCAGAACTGTGAAGTGAGAGCAATTTTAAAATTAGAAAGCATGTCATCAGGAACTTTTATCAGCCCTGAGAGAAAATAAATAACCTCTCAAGATGTGAGAATGGATTTAACTAATGCAGTTATTTATTTATTTTTGCTTTGCAGTTAAAAAATTGCTTTCATAATTCTTCAATATCAATGCTCCTCTTCAAAAAAAGTGAACAATAATTGTAATGGATGTCAGAAAATTCTGTAATCTCTAGTTCGCCCATGTCTCTTGAGATCCTACTATGTAGTTTCTGGAGGATTACTTGTGCATGTGGTATGCACACGACTTACTTCATTGGGAAGAAGAGAGGGGAAAAATTATAATTTTTTTTCTACTGTGTGTTTATCTTGAAAATTTTCATTTTAAAATTAAGCCATCTTGTGTACTTTTTTAAAGGGGGGAAATCAAACCAACGAGGAACTGAAATTGCTAAGTTTTTGCAGAATAAATAAGTGGAGAGGAAAAGAACCCAACATCTTATTTTTATGTTTGTTGTTGCTTTAAAAGTGTGGCCTGTGGGGTTTTTACATTTTTAGAGATGTCCGAGATTGAGCTCTGTGCTGAAAAACAGGTTGGGATGGTTGTTTATAAAAAAAAATAAATCGGTTGACTTCCTGCAGCCTCACTGCTGTGATTTCATCAGGTTTTGCATAGGGTTAGTTTGGGCTTGAAGAGAGGATTTCCAAAAAAACCCCTAAGAGACAGGTTTTTGCAGGAAGTAATGGCGATGAATCAGTAGATGGTCTTTTGGCCCTTGAAGTGGTGCTGATGCTGCTGCCCTTTTGGGATAAAGCATAGGCCTATTTCACGAGTGTTGGTGTTTGTAAAGATCTTCTGTCAGTTTTCACAATTGTAGATATGTTAAATCCAGGGTTCTGGTCTAGTTCCAATTTGAGAAGCTATTTTCTGCTTAGTTTCTGCAGCAGATTTGTATTGGCTACGATCTCCTCCTCCACTTGCTGTCATACATTTTCATGTTTGCTGAGCTCTTTTAAACAGCCACCACATTCCCCTTCTGTGTATATTAGCAACTACTTCTGGAGTGGAACATGGCAGCACAATATTATACTTCACTTAGGAGGAGATGTGATAATGCTATAACAAATCGAAGCTATGGGAAGAAATTTAAGGTAGGCAGAAACTAATTACTAAATTGGAATTTTGCCAGGATAGTGGGATTAACAGGCTTATACAGAAAGACTAGAAAGCACTTATGGATGAAGTGAAAGATGCCTCAGACACAAGAAATGGCAAACACCTGTGCCATCTAGTCCTTCCCTTGGCATTTGCTGCAAGTTTGTTCTTTGTCACATTCACCAGTGATACATCTAGTCTAATTATAAACAACTAAAGCAACACAAATTCCACCATCACTCTGCAGAAGCTGTTCCAGGGGATGCGTTGCCAAACAGAAATGCATCTCAACATTCCTCTGGCATGTTCCTTTGTGTCTTTTTCTTCCTAATTGCACAACCTGGACTTGTTTCTTTCCCCTTCTTCTGTCTTTCTCCACTCCCATTTTTGTATTACATGCCCTTCAAAGGCTCATAGATGTTTATCGGAGCCGGCTGTTTTCTGCAAGCTTGCCTTTCCAACCACCATCAGGTAGGTTTTGTCAAACAGCTCCTGCAATCGCTTGTAAGCCTTGTCTACAAGCAGCTTGAGCTGTAACATTGACTTAAAATCACTACCTCCATTGAATGCTGCAGTCACTTACCCAAAGCTGGAAGCAGCACAAGGTCAGGGTTATGAGGCACAAGAGGGATCATATGCTCAGGGAGACCAGAGTCATTCACCCACTGTCCCACATTCCTTTTCAAGTGGGTTTTGTTTGTGCCAACACTAGATGGTCTGACTGCTAGCTCACTTTGGGAGAGGTAGGCTTTTTAATGGAATTTTTTTTTTTTTTGAGATTTGTTTGAGATTTGAGTTTTGAGATTTGTTGGCCTCTCAGGTTTTCTGGAGCTTTGCTGTTAGCTGTGCGTGTTAGTGGCAAAATACTCTCTCTGTGCTGTAGGGAATGTACCTTTGCATTGTGTGGCTGTTCTACTGCTTCTCTTATGTAGCACAAATAATAAATAAGTAGCTGTAAATGATGTAATTAGGGATCGGATCTCATTTTAGAGTAAGGAAGTTGGAGTGGTTCACAGGCAAGGGTTTAGTGTCTCAGATTGCTGGTCTCTTTTTCTGATATTTGAAAAATATTCATAGAGGGAGTTTGGTGTTCTTCAGCATGTCTTGGTACAAGTGCCAAAAGCAATACATATACATATATATATATATATATATGTATTTCTCAGGGCAGAGGATGTTTTCCAGTATTTCAGGCCTTTATTCTGCAGTGACCTATTCAGGCAAGGCCTGTACATCTGCAAAGCTGAGTTTGTGACAAGGTCACATTATGTAATTACCTACGTATTCTGAGTTTATGTAATATACTCGATGGAGATTCTTACCGTTGTTTTGGGAGGAAAAGAGCGGCTGTTTCATTTCTTTCTTCCTTCTAATTATAGCACAAATTACACTTCGTTAATCATTTGTCTTTAGAAAAATGATAAAAGGCTGCAATTACTAAAAAGAATGCAGTAAACAAAAATGGGTTTTGATTGCTTCTCCTTACACATTGTCTCAAACAGAACTTGAAAGTCAGAATAGATCAGATAATCTGACAAAGAGCCAAAACTGAACAGATTGCTGGCTTTGGCTGCTAGGGGGTTTATATTCCTTCTCAGAGTATGTGTCATCATGTAGGACATGGTCAGGAGCAGAGGTAGAAGGTAAGAAGAAATCCATGAAGGAAAAAGAAAGTGAAAGCTTTCCAAGTGTCTGGAAAGTAGTTCTTGAGATACTTGGAAATGAGTCATCCCTGACAAGCCTGGGGGAGTGTTAGTAGAACTAGAACTTTAAGGTGTCTTCTGTTTTATTTTAGAACGATGCTATCAGACCTTACTGAAGCCCCAAGGAAATTTCTGACATTGCATTTGCTGCAGGCATGTCCTTTGTTGTTGTTTAATTTTGCTTTTCTACCTTTAGTGTTAGCAGTTAGAATGTTATAATCCAAAAGACATTGTGTTTGTGTTCTACAGCTGCAGCTATCAATCAATCTGTTGTTATCAGAGGTTTGTTCCATAAATATTAGACAACTGGGGCCCAATTATCCTATCTATTATGCCATGTGAATTTGACAAATAAAGGTGGAAGTTATAGTTAATCTTTCCAGAGTGAGCATGAGTTTTAGTAAGATGTTATCATATGGTTTCAGAAAAGCCAGGGTGTTTGGAAGCACATCAAAGATTCAGAGCTATAAGTTGTGTGACTATGCTGGTCTTTAGGTAAGGTGTGGTCAGACTGTATTCTTCATTATTTTTTCTCTCAGATTTGAATTAAAAAGGAGAGAACTAAAACTGCTTCAGGTAACTTCCCTGATCTGCTTTATGGGATTTGCCTTGATTGGCAATATGGGAATGCAATGGTACAAATATGGTACGAATGCAGGATTCTTCATGGACTTGGCACATCTGTTTGGGGCCCTCACTACAAGAAAGACATTGAGGTGCTGGATTGTGTCCAGAGAAGGGCAACAAAGCTGGTGAGGGGTCTAGAGCGCAAGTCTTACGAGCAGAGGCTGAGAGAGTTGGGATTGTTTAACCTGGAGAAGAGGGGGCTGAGGGGAGACATTAATCACTACCTACAACTAC
Organism: Nycticryphes semicollaris; assembly: GCA_013400055.1. NCBI lineage: Eukaryota > Metazoa > Chordata > Aves > Charadriiformes > Rostratulidae > Nycticryphes > Nycticryphes semicollaris. The sequence continues at coordinate 144,850 of VXBJ01007792.1, read as the reverse complement.
CTGAAAAGAGGTTGTAGCAAGGTGGGGGTTGGTCTCTTCTCCCAAGTAACAAGTGATAGGACAAGAGGAAATGGCATCAGGTTGTGCCAGGGAAGATTTAGGGTGGATATAAGGAGAAAATTCTTCACCAAAAGGGTTATCAAAGATTGGAAGTGGTTGAGTTACCATCCCTGGAGATATTTAAAAGCTGGGTGCTTAGGGCCATGGTTTAATGGTGTACTTGGCAGTGTTAGGTTAATGGTTGGACTGGATGATCTTAAAAGTCCCTTCCAACCTGGACAATTCCATGATTCTGTGATATTGTAGTTAGGAGTTACACTGGCAGTGTAATTTTAATAGAATTGTTTATTTAGGAAAGCTGAACTTTCAGCAGCAACTGGATTGTGTCTCTGGGTGTGGGAACCAGGATCTTTGTCTAAATCAACTCATTCAGGAACACTTCTTTACTTCTATATTGGATACTTTAATGCACAAGGTGGTTTTTTAATTAATATTGCCACACATGGCATCTCAAAGAAGCACCTCAATGAAGACACCAGTCTAAAGCAGAGGTACACGCCCAGATTCAGTCAATGCAATGGTGATACTTAAGACGTGGTAGACCATGAAACAGGGTGACTCACATCTGCCCATGTCATCCAAGACAGCTAAGAATTTCTTCTCTCTCTCTGACGTAGCTAATTTATTACAGATGATTATGTCTTATGGCATTTAGGAAGACATTCCCATTGTGCATTCAGTAATAATATGCTAAGCTTTTCAGTGTCATGTTGTATCATCAGCTGCCCCTGCAGTTTGCTATGAAACCCAAAAGTTCTTCATGTATACTTGCAAAATACCTTTTGAGTTTCTCATATAAATAAATAAAACTACTAAAGAAAATAAAAAACGTCTGGAACAAGATGATTTGAGAACATGGACACGTTCCTTTTTGTGCCATTTTGAGCAAGTACATAGGCATGTTTCTTCAGCCCCGCTGACACCACCTGATACCATTTAGAGGTATGTAGGGGTCTAAGATGCCAGCATCTCGCAATTGGGTGAGTCTGTGGCTTTTCCTGGTGCAGTAATTAGATCCCATTGAGGGTATTTTCAGATGGCTGCTTCAATATCAACAGGTATCCAGTTCCCTTACCATTCCCTCACTTTTCCAGCTGAGGCCACAGTTTGCTGTTACTTATCCTTAGAGACTTTTGAAGGTATAAAACACCTTAAACTTGAAGACACTGACTTCATGCCGCCCCATAAAGATTTTACTCCAGCTTGACCTGAAATCTCCATGGCATTGCTTATTGGCCTGTCCCCTGGAGAAGAATGGCTGGTGCTGCATCGCCACATTCTTGTCTTGTCCGTCTACACAGGTGTAGTATGCAGGTAGCTCACACTGAAGTCAACATACCTGTATGCAAACACACCCCACATCTATAAAAAATAGTATCAGGCTTTTTCTTTCACCTTTTTTCCCCTTTCTTTCTGCATTGTTCTTTTGATTTCTTTCCTTTTACTTCTCTCTTGATACTCTTCTGTGTGCCCTTCCTTATTCTCCATTTCCATCCACATTTGTGTTACGCTAGTAATGGGACCTGATTGCACTGCACAGCATGCAAACGTTAGGTAAAAGGACACAGTGTTCAGAGAAGAACATGAGGTGACCAAAGTGTTCTAATGGACTAATACTGAGCAGACTTTTTATTTCTCCATTTATCCTTCTCCTGCACCTGTCTCCGCTCTGATATCTCAGTTCACTTTGCTATGTGTTTGAGGATTAAGCTCCCCTTTTCCCTACATGATCTGTTTGTTCCCTGGGCTTTTTTGGTTTTGTTTTTATACTCAATCAGACAAAAACCTAATGATCTGTATACAGAAATCAGCTTCCTGCTCTGGACTGTAAGTGCCAGCTCTTTCCTGAGAATTTGGCATTATCAGATTTTCTGTTGATTGTATACAAAAGCATTCTCTTGGTTGATGGGGTGTTTGGATAATGCTTTAATGATGTTGGCATAAACAATTAGTATATATATTATTAGAAGGACTTAGCAGGTGCTCATGTGTGTTGGTGGGATTTTTCCAGCTATCAGCTTTATGGAGAAAAAAGCAGCATGTCTCATTGTTAAAGGTGTTTCAGAATTAGGTCTCTCTTCTTCCTCTCTCCCACTGTTTTTCTCACTTTCTCTGTTTCTCTTTCTCCCTTTCTTTCTCTTTTGCAATCATTCCACCACCCCCACACCCCCCCCCCTTTTTTTTTTTCCTTTCCCCCAGACTGAAAATGATGTTTGCTGCTTATAGGGTATTGATTGTGTATTATCAGTCAGGCTCACACATTGACAATTACATGTAGTGCCAAGGTAGCCGTGACAATGAGGACTGGTTGCCATGGCAGTGAAAGAGGCCTATTGCTGCTACCAGGCGCCTGCTCTATAGCGATAATCGTGCTGCTCATTTCATTTTAATTGAAATTTGAAATCATATTCTCTGGGAAGAAGCAAATGGACTTTTTCTCATATTTTTTTTTTTTTTTTACTCACCACCCAAAAAAAAAATTACAAATATGAAAGATTTGCACATTTCTTACAGCAAAATATTAACTTCCTGACAGTCAGTCAACACCGAAAGACTGGAGTCAATGCAGAGCTTTATGAGGGTAGTTTTTCAATCTTTCTCATTCTGTTCCTAATTAATTCCCAATTTTCTTTTTTTTCACTAGGCTCATGTTTCATTTGCTCTGTCGTCACCTTTTTTCGGTACCAGGTGATCCAGATAGTCAGCTAGTTCTTTGCAAAAGCCACCGTTTGCTGCAAGCTACAAACTCAGATGTGTTTTAGCAGTGAATAGAAGAGCTTGCCATTATTATTTGTATAATTTTTATTAAGTTTACCGTCTAGCATAAGAAAAGTTTTCCCCTGTGTAAACTGACAGGCGTCCACCAATAACAGAGGAAACACCGCAACCTCTGTTTTCAAGGAAGTGGAAAAAAATCATGAAGAGGTGTAGGGGCTACTGCTTTCTTGGGAGAAAAAAGACCTCGAAAGCTTAACAGTAGTGAGAGAAGTCAATACAGAAGAGTATATCCTGATGGCAGGAAGTGTAAAGGAAAAGAACCTGACAGTGTTAACACTGGGAGAAGGACAGTGACAAAAGCAGAATGAGAAAATGAGATCCTCTTTTCTTGATGCTGCTAAGACGAGTTTAACCTTCGTGGAATTTGAGAATTAAAGAAAGATGCCTGCTTGCTTTCCTCCACTTCTGGTTCAGCAGGGCATGTCTGGCTTTCACATGGTCTTTCACGGTGGCCGAAACTTAAGTGTGTATATTGACTCTCTCGCTGTTACTAATTTGTATTGCCCATTGGCACCATGGATTCAGAGAGTCTCCCACATGTGCCAGTCCTGCCATCTAGGACAGATTTGATTTTGTTCTGTTTGGGCTCTTGAGACTTTCCAAATGTGGAATGGACTCAGCCAATGGAGGAGTTACAGTTACTAGTCTCGCACGGGTAGAGAAAATATGTGTCAAATGCACTCTCTGATTTCCTGTTACATTCTCCGTTGATTCCTCTCCTAATAAGAGGAGATTATTGGATGAACCTGAAAGGCAATCTTAAAATTTGAATCCTAAACTTCAGAAGGTTTGTTGAGGTTTGTCTTTCATCCAAAGTCCTCTGACTTAAACTGCAAAATTTAGGAGTTTAGAATGGAAAGGTATTAACTGCTGACAGGGTCCTCTGCGTCACAGCTGTGAATGTGTTAGTGTCGTGAGGGACTGCCTGTCACCACCTACTCTCTTTGCAGTAAAGCATTTGGCCTTCCAACTCTTAGTCACTCCTTGCCACTTCAACTACTACGGGAGTTGAACCTGAAGCCCTGGATCTGCAGTATAATCAGGCATTTTAATGAGCATCTGGCTAGTGTATGTTCAAGATGTAAGAGGTACCTCCCATGTCTTGCTTGCCTCTGGTATTTGTAGCCTCTGGCTTTCCACGAGAGGAGCAGCAAGCAGGGGCTGTGTTAGGTACCTTGATGATATGACTTTAGCACATGAAATGACATGGGGTGCAACTGCCATGTGTTTTCTTAAAACTTTGATAAACTAGCTTTTATGCAGCTAGATTCCAGATTTGTTTTGCTGATTTGCTTTTGCTGTTTTGTTGAGGGGTGGTGGTGTTTGTTTATATTTTGGTGGTTTTTTGGTATGTTTCTTTCTTTCTTTTTTTTTTTAATTATGTGATTTTGTTTATAAATGCCACTTTCTTAAGTGATACAGTTTATAAGTAGTTCACAGGTTTTAATTTCTGTTTTGGGGCCAGATCAAAGCACACTGCCACCAAATGATACAGTGCACTGGTTCAGGTTAAACTTACATCGTGGGTATGGGGCTATTCAAGAAATGTTAGTGGGTTAACTAACCATGGTGAGTTCACCACCAGAAAATGGCAATGTTTATGGTAGATCAGATACTACCAGTTTTGTTCTTTTCTGACAATGCCAGAATGAACATCATCTGTCCTCCCTTTAGCTTGCTGAAAGCTGGTATAACCATGAAAACCAACAAAAACTCTGAATTGCTTGCGGGGGTAATTCAGAACAAAAGTAACTGTTTGCAGCAGATCTAGATCACAGATTGTACCGGTGGGTGATCCCCAGATTTCACAGGTTGGTAGCAGTGTTTTTCATAAGACAACCTTTACCCTGCAGGTAGCAATGACCTGCAGGCACTGTGCTCACTGGGAGGGCAGGTGTTGACCCAGGGGACCCTCTCTGGGGTCCCTCTCACTGTGGCAGCCTGACATTTCAGCAGTGGTCTCCTCTCCAAGTGCTGCCTGAACCAGAGTCTGATGAGTGTGTGAGGTCCGATGCACTTTCAGCTTGAAGTGTTACGCTTCCAGCCTGTCTGCTGCTGCCTGCCTTGGAAACATCTGTCTGAAAGTAGATCTAAGGCCCTAGAGGGGTTTTGAAGCCATTACTGGTGGCAAGGCTGAGATTAAAGTAATAAAAAAAAACCCAACTGAAGCAAGTGGTTAGAGAGATGGATAAAGCGTGAGGTAATATTAAAGCTGGAAGATGAGCAGGGACAGTAAGGGAAGTGGAGGTCCATTTGTCCTGGGATTTTTAACAACCTGTGCTCTACATTGTGTATCCAGACACTCTGCTGCCCAACGTCTCCTCCCTCTTCCCTGAATCCTTACAGACCAGCAGAGTTCTTAATTAAGTGTCAAAGAATTGATTAGCCGGAGCTCTTGCAAGGCAATTCCATTGATGAAACCATTTTGTCAGGCCAGCTGATATAATTAGACCAAACAAGATGTGAAATCTTCAGTGTTTTGGGCTACAGCCCAGTAATTATTTAATTTGTAATAAAAAGGAGCTAGGGAGGGAGATGGAACAGCAGCAGAAGTAAAAAAAAAAAAAATGAGAAAAAAAGTTTACAAAATGTTTTTCTTTCCCTCCCTCCCCATCATTCCTTCCTCTCGCGGGAGCTTGAGCGTTTGCAGAAAGCCGCTTAACGTCTGTGCAGAGGAAGCCTTGGTGAGCTGTCAGCGCTTGTCCATTCCTCTTGAGACACAATATCGCCTTCCTTGCAACCCATCAAACTGCCAGGCCTGATTTATACAGAGCTAAACATACTAGTGCTGTTGGGATGATCCTCGTTACTGAGATCGCACTGCTCATTTTCTAAGCTGCTGCTAGTATCTCTGAAGGACTCGGGACAGAATCATATTTTTAACAATAATTAGCACTTATCTGGTAGTTTTCAGTGGATCTTTGTGCTTTATGGAAGAGAGCCAATACATGCCTATTTTACAGATGAAGAAATTGAATTTCAGAGGAATGGTGTAAAATGATTGGTGCCTCACTGGAGAGGAGAGGCATAGCTGGGAATAAGACCAGACCTCCCAACTACTAGCCCACACTACCAGAGCATGTTTGTCGTGCTTATGGAGAGCAGCAGGTTTTGCTTCCCCACTCTTTGGTGTGTTTGTGCTATACTAGCAGCTCCTTCTCTGTTCATGGGGGCTGCTGTCTTGCGTTCCTGGGCTCTCTGCACTTGCCCACTGTGCTGACTCTTTCAAGACTGCTTTTTGCCACAGCACACTCCCTTGCATAGTGCACTTGATATTGAGTCCTAAGGGCTTTTTCATATGTTAAAACAAATGAGGGAGGTCATGCAAGTGGGAAATACAGGTATTCCAAGTTCTTACTTCCAAAGCTTGGAGAGCACCAGACTGCAAGCTCTCCTAGGACTTTGCTTACAGAAGGTAACCACACAGCAAATCCGCTGAGAGGCCAGAACTCCTCCATCTCTGTCTCCTGTTTCATCCAAACTGTGTTAGCTGCTTTCTTGAGCTACTCTAGCTGGTTTTTAAGAGTGCTCTTCTTTATGAGGCTTTTTTAATATGTTTGTTTAGGTTTTTTCTTTCATGGCAAGAACAGGAGATAAAAAACTCTGCTTTAATAATAGAAGGAAAATATTCCCATGTGCTACAGGTTGGTGAGAGCAAACCAGGGAAAGGAAGAAAATATAAAAGGAAATCTGGTTATCAGGTGCAAATCACATTCCAAAGATGTTCCACGCCTTGCAGTGCAAGCTTTTCTCCCTGAGCTGTGATTACTGTATGATAGCTCTAGCCCTACTCCATCCCCCGCACACTTTCCTCATGCTATTACAGAACAAACACGCGACTGTCTTCCTCCTCTTCCTCTCTACCACCCCTTTCTTGTTTTCTTCTTTTCTTGAGAAGAAGATATGCACACGTCTCTGGAGTGGAAAGAAATGAGGCTGACAGAGACTGAACAGAAGTATCAGCTGAATTACAGATGATAATAAGTTAGAAGAAATCCCTATATGCATTTTTGAGAGTGATACACCGCTCTTGTAGAGGCAAGGGGCTGCCAGTTCCAGTCTCCTCATTTTCCACGGGGCAGGGAATATAACGTTGTCTGAATAGTACATGAAGCAAAGGTGGAAGGTGAAAAATGTATTTATATGGAGGGCAGCCACAGTAACGCCAAAACAAAATTATTTTTTATAAGATAAGGTGATGGGTAGGCCAAGCTGCAGGGAAGAGAAATGCATTGTCATCTGCCCTTCTGAGTTGTTCCATAGAACAAGATCTGTGCTGGTTATTGAGGCAGAGGGCAGAGCCCTGCGGGAATGCAGGGCTGGTCTCTGTCATATTGGAATCTAAAATGCAGTAGTAACCACGTGCCAAGGAATTTCCTTGCAGACTCCAGGTATGGAAACACATGATAAGCTGCAAGGATGCAATCTTAAGAGCAAAAATCTACAAAGCGTGAGGATGCTGTTTGTCATCCATTAGAAAAGAGTGCTTTTTACTGAGCTGTGGGCACAAGCACAGGAATCCAGAAATACGTTTCTGTGGATTATATATGGGTTGTGGCTATGCAATTCTTTGGGATACAAGACCCACCTAGTCAAAGTTGTAATTAGTTTCTGGATGTTGTTGACTAGAGGTTATATATCTTTGTGTGTGTGTGCAGACACACACAGAGAATATACACAGCAGTTATTAAATAGTTCTGAGGGAGCTGCATCTGCTGAATGTTATTTCTGTGGCTCCCTTCTAGTGTTTATGCAGTGGGACACTCCATCTGCCCATGGGTGCTTGCGTTGTGTAGTCACACCATCAGCTCTTCATAGGAGGCCCCAGAGTATCCTCTAGTTGCATATTCACCTGGTACCATCGTGTGATGTCCCCAGAAGTACCTTTTGTTGTGTGATACAGTGTTAGGATAGGAGAGGTGTGGGTTTTGCACCCACGCCAAGAAAGACAAGTCTGAGCCTTTTTAGCACAAGCTCCAAAGGTTGCAAATCTGACCCTTCTTGCTCCTCTTGTTTATAGCACCCCAAACAACTCTTTAAACATGAGGAATAACATAAAAGTTACTCTTTTCCTTGCTCTCTTCCTCACTATCTGCTGTCTCCAAGAGCACCGTACCTTTCTTAACTGTCACTACCACTTCTGTACTGGAATCTGTTAATTAGAGTGAAGGCCAGTGATGAGTATAATCTGCAGCCACTGCCCCAGTGTTCATACTCTGCTTCTTCTCTACTTTCATAGTCTGTGTGCATTTTGTACAGCGTGTCAAGAGATCTTTGTTTCGTTCTGTTTAGGCAAGTGAAGTGTATAGATCAAATGTTGGAAGCCATTAAAAGTATGTTAAATCAGGGACACCACTGATGTAAGGGCATTAATGAGGGACAGCCCATGGTGTTCGGCAGTATTGATTCTACTGTTAGGTGGCCATTAAAAACATTAAGCATCTGATCCATTCTTTTTACCAGCCTAAGCAAAGCAGGGATAAACATCAGGGCACACATTAAGTGACAAGACTTTGATGTTGCTCTTGGAAGTGTTGAAACTAGGGGATGCGTTTCTCCTTTCAGCCTGTGTTCCCTGGAGTTTGATGCCCAGTGCAAAGAACACTGAGAACTTTGCTCTGCATGGAAGAGCCGTGGGGCAGTGTGGGACGGAGATCGTCCTGTTTAAGCACCAGGACTAAAGCACAGAAAAAAACCCTCTCAGCATTTTTGCAAAACTTCTTTACCTTCTTCTGTCAGTTGAACTCTGTCGTCTGGGTAATCATAGTGAATTTTCAGTGCGGAAAGTCTCTCTTGTACCTCTTTTAGTCTTTCTGGCTCATGTTCAGGCAACTGAATCACTGTAGGTTTTTTTTGTTTCTTAGGCATTTTTTTGCTTCTGGTGTCAACAGCGACTGTATTGTCAGCTGCACATATAGAAGAACAATAGAGAAGAACCCAGCATGTTTTCCAATATCTAAAACATTTAGTTTTTGCTTTGGGGCAAGAGGTAGGAAGGTCTTCCTGTGTCTGATGAACTGAGCATTTGTATACAGCTTCCTCTCAGCTGTGTCTTAACTCCTCTCTGTTGATGGAGATTCTCTAGAAGTTCAAGTACAAAGATAAAGACGTGTCATACGGTGTTTTGAATTTGCACATAATAAAATCTATGGTTTTGGTTTCTGTCTCAGCAATCTTGTGATCTAAACCTCGTTGCTGCTGTTGCTGTGGAGCTGTGAGATGGCCACAGGGTGCAGGAGAGTGCCAACCTGGTGGCGGCACATCTGTTGTGTTATTCTGCCTCAGACCCTTTGCCCAGGCCTGGTTTAGAGCGCTCAGTCAGAAGCTGTCACTGTGTAGCCTAGACGGTGGTGGGATTCCTATGTGTGTAATACGTTCCAGCTGTGAGTTGGCATGTCACTCATAATGACTGATGGCTTCAGATGATTAAGAAAAAGTGTTGTCAGGCTTCGTTGGCAGGTCAGGAAGAAGGATAGTGGCTATAACTTGGAGGCTTATCTTGAAAGGACAAAATATGGATACCTGCAGGGAGGGGTGAAGGGGAAAGCCACTCAGGCATTTGGAGCTACATTTCTTTTTCTTTGCTTGAGACCAGATTTGGGTGCTTTCAGAGTGGAATTGGTGAGGGGACAGATCTCCAGAGCTTTACCAAGGCACCAGCTGCAGGGAGGGACGCTGAGAGCCAGTGAACATGAAAAATGGATGCAAAGTAGAGCAGTCTTTTCAAGCTGGCTTTCATTACATGAGATCAATGAAAAAAGTGTGTCAGGGAAAAGACAGGCCCCTCATAGTAGTACCTATTTTCTGCAACCTGAGCTGCAATTTAGAACCAGGTGAAATTAAAAGCATTTAAAAAAAGGCACAAAACTTTACAGTTTTCCTTCTATGGATTTTGCACCTGCTCCGATTTTGCTTTGTGAGAAGCCCTGATAAAACAGGTATTGTAGGTTTGCATGAAAATGGTACTGAGAGCAGTGATTTACAAAGCTTCTGAAGGAAGTTTACATTTACTCAGAAAGTGACTCATTTTTACTGAGAAAACACGCGTGCCTTGAGAGTGACAGTGTTTATGTTTTGAGAAGATGGGACCATTTTTAACATGATAATCAGGGCGGGGGGGGAGTGAGGAGATGAAAAGGATGCCATTTTTAGGAGCTGAGGTTTTGTACGTTTCCCATAAATTCTGTAGCTGCGTAAGGTGACTTTGAGCAGTGACTAGCCTTTCTGTGCCACACAGCTGAGCCATGGTGTGGGGTGTGTGGGCCCAGCTCCACGTGACTGGTGCCTCTTTACTGTGTAGAGCAGGTCTATGTGGGTTTATGTGCTCTCCTCCTCACAGCAGCATCGTAGTATCCATCTACAGCTGTTGGTCTCTGTCTCTCAGGAGACCACAGTACTTTCCAGGTGTGCTACTCCTGACTCTATGTAGCCTGGATGCAGCTGGTTCATGGCTTTCTGAAAGACACTTTTCTGTCTGCTTCTTTGCGGCCTTTTCTGGCTGCAATGTAGGGCTCGGTTTCTCAGCTGTGAAAGTGGAGTTAGTAGCACTTGCCTCCTTCGTGTTTTGGCAGAAGGCATACATTGAAGGTTTTGAAATTTTCTGTTAACAGGCAGGTGGGAAGTCTCTGTTCCAAAAGGTGGTGGCCAGGATCCACAAAAGCACTATGCTGTTTAAAGTGCAGCTTAAGTGATTCTGAAAACTCTGCTTAGGCAGCGTGTCTGCTTTTTCTGGGGAAATTTTACTAAGAGGTCTCCAACTCAGCCCCTGTGTGTGCCCAGAGGTGCTACCAACTTAGCTGCACTAAACACCTGCATAGTTTTCTTTTGTCTCAGCTTTTTGGGTCTCTTTATGCCTAACTTCTCCAGTGGAGGTGACAGGATGGGAGGAAAATGGGAGAGAGACAGTGGTGGGTATGCGTTTCAGACTCTACACCTAGTGAGACCTCTGAATTTATTTAATTTTGAGCTCTTTAAGCTCAGAAAATTTTCCTTGTTCCAGGGACTGTGTAAATACAGTGTTTGCAGTCCAGGTCCTCTGTCTCAGTCCTTTATTTTGGGTACTGCAGAAACTTACGCTTAGGAGTCCATCATCAGCCCTGGGACTCTAGATGTTTGAACTGTGTACATACTGGGAAAGTGACCTGCCATTTAATGGTGATTGTCATGAGTTGGTCTAATCCCCACTACACCATCATTGAAAGCAATTTTACTACTAATGAATGTGGGACAAGTGGTTTCCAATAGCTGCCACTGTGATTGAAACCTGGTGGAATATGATATGAAGCCAATTTTTTCAAATAATAATGGAAACAATTTTTAACCCTTTGTTACCACAGAATTAGAGCTGCAGGATATAGAAATTAAGATGTATTTTAAATATTTCTCACTCACATTAAACTCAGCACAACGCTGAGAAAAGAGAGATGCATCTTCTTTCATGGCTTACATATTTTTATTGAATTATTTAAAAAGTAAAGCATGCTTTATTTCAGGTGATGTATGAGCTGGATAGGTGTAAACTTCAGATCACAGGCTGAGTTTACAAGGTTGGCAATTAAGGAAAGAAAAAACAGCATTTTTTCTTGAACGCTAAGAGTACTCGAGACTCGTAATGGAATTTTAACTGAGCTGCTTTCCTAGCATAATTGCACTCTAAATTGTTTTAAATAACATGTAAGGAGAGATCAGTTATTGGCAACTCTAGCAATACAGATAGGTTTTTCAGACAAAGCCTTTGTCAACTTTTAGGGTAGAGATCAGCTCGAGAAAAAACATCACAATTGCATGTGATTTACACTTTGAAATTATTTAAATCTCTTCACAGCCATTTCAGTTTTACACAACAGAATTGTTCTCACAGTCTGTACGTGCGACTTGTATACTGGCAACTCCGTATGCAATATATTGCTTAGTGTAAGGCCAAAGCTGGTGCCAGTCCCTGAGATTTGCCCATCAGAGAGGTCTGAGGCCCAGAGCAGCCTTGCAGAGGGAAAAGGGGCTGGAGGGCTCTGCAGGTCTGTGTTCTCAGCCTGCAGGCCTTCAGAATCTGGGCACTAGTGCTTGCCTCATGGAGCTGATGGTTCTCAGGGAAGTTCTGGTTGCACTGAGCGTTTATAGCAATAAAATTCACCCTCCTCTGGCTTTCATTGTCACTGCCAAGTCCGGTAATTAATCAAGACTGTACTCTGGTCGACTCTTTCTTATTTTCCTTTCCCCCTTTCTGAAGTGAGTAATGAAGAATGATGTCTTCACTTCTTCACCTCCACATCTCCTCGCCTGCTGAACACTTGAACTAGTCCCTTTGACAAGCAGCCTGCACCAGGGAGAAAGTGCCACAGATGACAAATGTGGCTTTGGAGTTTGGCAAGCATGAGGCTGGCTTTGTGACACTTCTCCATTTGCCACCATCAATCTTTCTCTGTCAAAGTCCTTTTTGTCCTGTCATTGTTGCTGTTTGTTTCACATTATGCATCAAGTCCTGCCTCTGCACGGGTTAGCTGGAGACTGTACTTGCTCAGCACACCAGGAAAAAACCTTTCCTAACCAGTGGGGCAAAATGCCATAGTGATGGTTAATAGGGGTCAATGCCGCAGGTCTGAAGTGGCTATTAAGAAGGAAGACAGAGAAGAGGTTCTCTGTGAATTTCAGTTTCTTTTCCAGACCCTGATCTCAATCTTCTTTTGCTGCACAATAAAGTTAAAAGAGTCTTGAAGGTTAAAATCAAGTTGCAATCTATCTAAATTCTGCTGTAGGAACCAAAAGGGGTGTGTGTGTGTGTGTGGGGGGGGTTGTTGGGTTTTTTTCCTTTCACACAAAAGGTTAGCTTTTAGAATGTAAGAAGTTGTCACTGTAATAGCAACATCTGCTAATAGTTCATAGTTTCTACCCAAGTATCACAGCTCAGATGATTTCAAGTCACCTGAAAATTAATCCTCAGAATCCCTCTGAGGTAGATACCAACATCATCATCTTTGTATTTGAAAGGAAGAGAAACTGAGGTCCTGCAATGAGAAGAGACTTTAGGTTTCATGAAGAATCGGTGGCCAGTTTGGGATGAGAAATGTGCCAATAGTATAATTGATCCCTAGTGCCATCATAATATAAGAATAGATTTCCATGGAAGAAACAGAATTTCTGATCTGTTCCTCGTGAAGATTCTTTTTTTTAAATTTTTAAGGCAGCTGTGTTTTTTTGAGGAGGAGATTATGATTTGATGTGAAATGAAGTCCTTTATTGATATAATTTGCTAGACTAAGATTCATTTAATTGTTTTCTGGTAATTTGAATTACAACTGTTAATTTAAGGGAATAACTCTACAAAAGCAGAGGGCTAGTCACTTCACAATGGCACTATGTAATTCTGTATGTTAGAAGGTTTCAGAGAAGATGCTGCCTAACTTGGAAAGAGTACATCTAATTCTCGATGCACCTAAAAAGCCTAACCAAGAGATCTGGCTCCTGTCTAGTATTTCCCGAGGGCATTCATTGCCCCAGCTCTTATTTTAATGATGATTTTACAAGGCAAGGCTGGGCATAGACAAATAGACACAAATGCATTAATTGTTGCCATAACCTTTAAGTGTTGCTGTTTAAGAACTAGTCTCTTCTCTTTCCAGCTCAACACTAGTGTAAGGGAGGGAATGTCACATAACGTGGCTATTTCTACCTCGTAATAACAGGAGGGAATAAAAGAAGCCTCAAACCCAACAAAACAAGCAACAAAGGGCATGAAAACATTGATATAAGTAACTCTTTCTGCATATTTAAATCTCCTCTGATTACAAGCATAATCTACATATTCAAACACATTGGAAGTTATTGAGCCCTATTTTCTCATAAAAATTTATCGTGCTTCGGTTTCCAGTGCTCAGCTAATTCTTCTTGTTGTGCTGTTTTCTGTGAGGTTGAAAAAGCCTTTTAACTCTCAGTGTTTTCATCCATTGAACGTGTTTACACTTTCATGCAAAGCGTCAAACTGTTTGTGGACGTATTTGTATTATGTGCTGTAGTGTGGTGCTCAGTGTTTCCACCTCTGGGCTGGTGGAAACTTAGCCTGGTAAATCCACGTCATGCGAGGATTATGATAATGCTTCTGTTACATTTGGATTTCTCAGAGTTTTAAGAGAGGTGTTTTTGAAAAGCTGAAAAGGCAGGAGCAGCGTTATGGCTTCACACAGACAAGAAGCGTCGCACCTTCTTTGTAAATCTGACTCCTGAACACTCGCTGATCTTTATATATGGTTGCCTGTCCTCTATGAATTGTGAGTCTCGTGAACTCTGTTTCCCGTTATTTAGAATCTATTTGGCAATATGTAAAGTAGATATACAACATTCAGAAATTGGCTTTTTTCCTCTGTTCTAATTCTTGAAGCATATGGCCTCATACAGTAAATACACCCTACCATGTGCCAGAACATACAGTGTATGTGTGTATTTATATACACACACACATTGAGGGACAATCTGTCGTTTTTCTCCTTTCACTAAAAGCATTCTTTGCTTTTTTGCATCTCCTGAGGGAATCAAACAGTTGCATGTGGATTTATATGAACAAACTAAATATGTACAACTTGACTAATTTGTGACTAAGTAGGGATGAGATAATTATTTAAAGTCAAGGGAGTGAGAAGTGTTGCTTACAGTGAACCATAGCAAAAGAAAGTACAAGGGAAAAGAGAAATCTTTAGAAAGGAAGCTTCAGCTGAATATGGCAGAGGGAAGATTTCATGGTAGTAAGATCTGCCTTTTTAATTTGAATTACAACTTACTGGTTGTTTTCTCAGAGCTGGATAAACTGCTGGAAGGTTCTTCTTCAGTGCCATAACTCTCATGTAACAGGGATTCCCTGCTAGCTTAGGCCAAGGTACAGAATAACATGCTTGCTGAATGTGAGATAAGTTTATAAAGAACATTTTTAGATGTCATTGAAACAAAACTGCTTTGTGACTTTGTTCCTGTTATCACCAATAAAGACAAGTGACTCGGCTAGCTGGTCGGTATCAACAGTGGTCAGGAAGTGGCTTTGACCAGGCCTGCTGTGAAGTGACAGCAATCAGGTGCTGGCATCAGACCACATCTTTTGATAGCTCTTGACAGTAGTTGGGAGACAGATTCTGAACGCTTTCACTGAGAGGTGCTTAACAGTGCTCGAGAGGTGGTTCCTGACAATATTTGCCACAGGCATTGACTTTAGTCAGGACCTAGGAATTTTTTCAATGGCCGTTTTCTGATGAATTATAAAACATGAGTGGTTGTGGACTCAGGTTGCTAATACCAGACTAGAAGCCAAAAATGGTCTGTGTTTCCCCTGATTCCATGAGTTCATGAGCAAGACTATGCAACCATTATCTGGAGGGGGAATGCACAGAAGTGAGGATCAACAATGTTGCTTCCTTCATGGGAAGCTGAAATGAGGAAGGAGAAGGGGTGGTTGCAGATGGACTGATCCACTCCTCCCATTCTGTGTGTACCACCATGAGAACAGTATGCTTTTCCTGAGTGGCAGAGTTGTATAAGATGTCACATTTTCCAGTTTCTACTAAGCTGAGATGTATGAATAAGGTAGCTTGGAGTCTTTGTACAGGCTGACATCACAGGTAGAGGTTTTCTTCTCAATAAGTTCTCCTGAGATGTCTCTTAGGGATATTTAATCTTTGTTTTCTTATCATTTTTCCCATTGATTCTTTCTGTTTGGTGATTTTCAAAGTTAGGGAAGGAGGTAAGATTATATATCTCCTGTGGTTCATTAATTTCTGTGGCTTGTGCAATCAGTAGGCTGGAGAGTACTAATATGCCACTAGCTCTGTAGTTTTCTCCATATTTTCAACAAAACAATCTGGAGATGTACTTTTTACTGCAGCCTTGTTTTTACAGTCTCCATGACTGTGTTCCAGCTTGACAGTCTCATGTGTGAATGTGAGTCATTGTGCTCTAGAAGATGCTACACATTGTTCTCAATCTAATTTTATCTTTGGTCCTTATATAATATGGTGACTGGTACCTCCTAGGTGGACAGATGCCAACAGTGTTTGCTCCAAGACTCCTCACAATGAAATGTGAATTTTCTTATTGAGAAATGGACCCGTCTGTGATGTACATCAAGCCAGGCAATTTGGGGTTTTAAAGATCACTGTTATGACCAGTGAAGCTCCCTCTGCCTCAGGATTGCAGCCATCAAGGGAGAGAGAGAAGCTTCCTAATTTATATTGAACGTGATGTTCATGGTATGAAATAATCCTGTTGGTCAGTTTGAGTCAAGTGCCTGGGTCTTGCTCCTCCTCCTCCTTGCACCTGGCTAGGCTAGAAAACACTGAGATCTTGAAACCCATATACTGTAGCTGACTATAAAGTAAATATTTTCATAAGTTTAGACACTAAGGTCTGTTAAATGTGCAGTTTTCCCAAGCATTAGAAGAGAAATTAGTCCTGTGTTGCTCATACCAGGACATGGGGGAATTTTGAAGCTGTTAAATAAGTATGCAAAGTTTCCCCCCGCAAAGTGGCCACATACTGGGGTTCAGCTTGAGCCTCCAAAAATTAGTCTTTCTTATGTTTTGTTTGTTGTGAGTGACCCTACCAATCGTCTAAAGGGCTAATTCAGCTGAATGACTTTTCCTTTGTATTTTTTGCCGTACGCATAGGGAAGTCATTTAGTTCCTTCTCTGTCTTCAGAAGGCAGTAGGACACTGCCACCAATACTGAGGTGCTGGACTTAGAATTCATTGCGCTAAGGGGCATGTGCCATGTGTTTATTGATTTACCCATTCATCATAAGCAGAGAGGATAAGCGAAGCTAAGGGGGACCAAACCAAAAGAACAGCATTTGGAAATTTGACCTTGTTGTGTTTGGAGATGGAGTCTTCTGTCCTGCCTTCTGCCTCATCGGGACCATCTTGGGTGTGGGGCCTCTGGGTTGTGGTGGTGTAACACTGTTGGAGCTGCCCTTGGCATGCACTGATGGCAGGAAGAAATCCCTTCCGTTGGCTCCATGGTTCTTGGGCTGTGCAGCTGGAAGGCTAAATCAGTCATATGAAGTATCCTTCACTTACCCTTTTGTAGAAACAATGCTCTCATCTTAATTGGGAGCAGATAGTTCAACTTGTCTCCTCCATTAGTATTGTTCACCTTAAGCTTTTGGGGGTTGACTGCCCTGTACAGTTCATACTGTTACAGTGGGTCCTGCATTTAGTTAGCTATGAAAGTGTACTGTGATGGGATTTATATTGATATTGATACACAGAACACTAGTTCCTTGAAGAGAAGAGTCTTCAGATGCCATATAGAAGGAAGCAACTCAGGAATTTGACTATAAGAGAGTTCAGTGGACTTTATAATCAGGTTTTTTATTACTATTATTTTTACTGTAAAATCACATCATATTTTTTCTATAAGACAAGTCAGGTCTCAAATGCAAATAATCTAACACAATCAAAAATCTTTCTCTGTGAACGGTTTCTGATACAAGTTTAAAATTGTTCCTTTTACCTCTTTTTCCATTTTTCTCATTCAGCATTACATGTCACTTGCTATAATATTCACAGAAGGAAAACACAGAAGGGACTCAGTGCAACCAGCTCTATATTTATCTATCTGAATAATAACAACATTCAGAGGTGTTTGTCTAGTCCTATATTTAATAATGGAATGCTACAAAACGCTTTTACATTTTCTGTCTTCTATACGTCTCAAAGCACTTGATCATCGCCATTATGAGACGAACTCAGGTCCAAGGCAAGATTTTTTGTGAGATGTCCATAGCTGACACCCAGCAGAAAATAGAGCTGAGGACAGGATCTATGTCCTGAACCCTCAGGCCGCTCTGCCATCCTCGCTGTCGGATGTGTTCCCTCTTCTCCCCTGTCCCTGCTGTTCCAAGGTCACGAATCAGGGAATTAAGCTTGAGGAGCAGGCGGCTCTGCTTGCGAGGCCCCCTGAGCTGAAGCCTTGTTCTGCAATTAGTGCCGCCTCAGCAAGCAAGCTCAGAAACTGAAACAAAGAGAAACCCTTCCAAATTGCAGGCATTATGTCTGCAGACTTTCTTCCCAACCCTGTGAGTGCCACGTAGCAGTAGGATGCTGAGAGATGCAAACAGAAGTAGATTCGCTCATCCGATGGTTGCTGCAGGGTTGCTCAGGAGTATCTATCTTGAAAGGCCAACCTGCAGCATCCAGGTGTCAGCGTGTTGTCTTAGCCCCACTCAGTGCAATGCAAATGCACTCAGTGCAATGTGAATCCCAGAGAGTGGTGGCATGTTGCCCTCATGTTGGAGGTTAAAGTTAACAGAATGTGGAAGTGTCTTCCAAGTAGTCATCAGTACTATGAAAATTTATTCATAAACTGGCTTTTTATTTTAAGTTGGTGGATTTGATAGCAAGGTGTGTAAAAAATCGCTTAGTTTTTGTCTTACGGAGGTGGGAGGACTACATCTAAGCTATACAAAAAAGTAGCTAAGGAAAGACAACTCTATTGTCATTTGGTTTAAAATCACTGTACAGAGATCTACAAGAGAGGTGCACAAAAAAGTTTACATGTATGCAAACCAAAAAAGTTGAAAACCAATGTAATAAGATCGCCAGTCTCCCAAAGAATGTATTGTTGCTCCCTTCCAGTTGTAAAAGTCCCAGGTGAACAAAGTGTGTGCTGGTGTGACTGAGAGTTGTGTGCGTGGTGATGGGGCTGTAGTAAGTATCTGTCACAGGCATGCTGTGCCTCTGACCTTTTTACAGTCCTTTTGGGAGTTTAATTCTTAGTTGGCCTTGACTAGTGTTCAGGGGAGAGCTGTGCAGCTCCACCGGTCTTTGATGAACTGTTTGGCTTCACAGCTACTATTTGTTACTGTTGTCCTTCCAGCAAGACTAAAGACGTGTAAGAACCCCACCAGAGACTCACTTCTTTTTGGTTCTGCTTAACAACAAATAGTAGACAGAACAGCCTTGTCAAAGCATGACAGATTACCAGCAATTTCAAAGGCAGCATTGGAAATATTCTAGCTAAGAAGAAAAAAAGCAAAGCATGCACATGCCTGTTTTGCTGTGGTAGTTGTCCTGCTTTTTCCAAACATGGAACATTTACTGCAGGGGGAAGCCTGCCGTAAATAGGCTTCTTCGGTTTTCCAAGTCCTCAACTTGCTTCTTCACTGCAATATGCAGTTTCAGGTGTTACTACATATTCTGACATCTCTGACTGTAGTTTGTTAGAAGATAATAGTCACATGATGTTTCTCCATTCTATTTTCTAGCTAACTGCTTCTGCAGAGTGGCAGACTTCAGTCAGTCTGATATATTAGGGGTAAATTACTAATACCTAATTTGGCTGTCCTATTTCAGAGGAAAGAAAAACAAGGCTTCTTCAGTCACAGCAGGTTGCGGTTCAGAATTTACTGGTAAACTAAGGCATGCCTATTCTTCAATAAGATACTGATGGTTTTACTGAAAAAGAGCAAAAATGGCATTTTGGAGGTTGAGTGCTATGACCAAAGAGATACGTTGAATTTTACAAGTTTCCTGTTTTATAAGCGTCTTTGAGATTTTCCAAGTCTTTTGGGTCTCCAGAATGAGATAGGACTTGTCTGTTAAAGCAAAGGTATTTTAGTCACTTCTGGGCTTGCATGAGAGATCCAGACAATTGCTTTCCTTGTGATATCTGGGAATTTATTCTGTAGTTATTAAACAACGAACCAGGAAAGACTGGGGAAGTTAAATAGATCACAAGCACACTCCTGTTGGAAAAAAAAGTTATGTACTAGAGTGGTTGGGTTTATTATTATGTCATTGATTTCCAGGTGTTCTAAAATCTGGTAAATATTTCAGGGCATTTGAAGTTTTTCCCAATGGATCATTCTATCTGAGGTTGCAGACTGGGTTGGGGAGGAGTGCAACAGTTGGGGTTATGGTGCAGTGGGATTGAAATGAGTGGTGGTAGCAGAAAGGGAATTGGTTGCATCTTGCTCAAAACATTTGGCAGTTGTCGCATTTAAATACAGGAACAGATGAGCCATTGATTTGATTGGGCTGGGAAGTTCTTGTTTGATTGTTCCACTGCAAAAATTTTCATTCAGGTTATGGAATTTGATAGGCCTCCCTCTTAATTAAATAGAGCTGCTTTTTTTCTTTTTTCTTTTTTTTTTTTTTTCCTTGAAGACAGATTTTGCTTGTATTTGTATCTTAGTCTTTTTGTAAGCAGTGTTTAACAAGATGATGTAAAAGTCTGGCTTCTCTTTACGTCTTTTGATCCAGTTAAGGTAGCATCTCTTACAGCCTCCTTTCAAAAGGAGAATTGCAAGAAGCATAAAAAAATTAAAGCAATTAACTTGTGATTGGAATTCAGCAGGGGGATTCTAGTTTTACATTTTTGGCGCAGGGAGATAATCCTCAAGTTTCCTTAACTAAATATCATATTGCCAATCATTGCAGCTGTGTTGTGCAGTTTGCTCTTCTCACGACATGATAGGGTATAAGAAGTCCACCACAAATCAAGAGTAGGGAAATGAACTGTTAACGTTTTGTGCCTTACCTCCTTTGCATAGAAATGCACCTCAGACCATGTGTGATAGACCTGAACCAGTTGATATGCCAAGGTTAGACCTAGCTAGAGCTCTGCACGGAAGGTATGTCATTTAGCATAAGCATGGGGTTCATCTGGGTGTCAGAAAGCCCTGCTCATCCTAATAATGCTGTTTCCATAGCAGCTAATGCACTTCAGAAAAGAGGGAGACAGGAATCAAACTCACGACTAACATGGCCGTCCCGAGCTCCTGATGATATAAGTGTGGCACCCACATTGTCACGTATCTTGCAGTGTGTGGTATGTCTAGGCAACTCACTGAATAGTACACTAAGGTAATTAAACTTTCCTTTTCCTAAGAGACTGTTCTGATTAGTCATTGCTAACAGCCTTACCTTCATTGAATTCATGAGAAAGAGCTGGGTTTGTCAAACTAAGTTCCTGCACTCACAGTCAAAACTGCCTTAAAACTTATACTGGCTTAAATCTGGGTCTTGGAGTTGGGCTTCTGCCTGCTCTTTGATGCTGGTCTCCTTGTTTCACAGTCTCTTTGCTTTAACTCCATCTTTTGTTGAATGGAAAAACTACTATTTGCCCTTCCTGGTGAAAGATTGTCTCTAAGTGTTATCATCATCACCCTTGGACCAGTCTCAGGAGAACAAACACTGTCCTAATATGTTCAGTACTCCCACACCAGCTGCGGCAATGACAAGTTACAGATGAGGTTTTCAAAGAGAGGGGAGCACCTAAGCTTTTAACTTCCATTCTTAGATTTTGTTTGCTTTTTCTCCTTTTGGTAACTCACGGATAGCCATTTCTTGGTTCTTGCTTCATCCATCCTGAAACAACCCAATTACACCAGTTGAACAGATACTAGAGATAAACCAGACTGCAGAATTTCCCCCAGGGCTTAAGAGCAGGTGGAAGAGCCGTTTCTCACCTACTGGTGCCAGAAGGGGGAAGCTAGAAGTGAATCAAAGGACTCCTGAGATGTAGCAGAGGAATAAAACAGTCAGACACAACTGTCAGTCAGACACACTGACACAAGCCGTTCAAGCCTTGAGCCCCAGATTTATATTCCCTTGTCTTCCTAGGAGACTACCCAGCCACAGTGACCAGGACAGCTCTTTTCAATAAGATTAAAGATGGAAAAGATCTAGAAAGTCTCAACTCGTTCATTCCTCCTGTTGCATAAGTTGTCCTCCTGCAGGATAATCCCAGTGGCTTTTATGTCTCTAGTTTTACCTCAAGCAGGGAGGCTTCCAGTGTATTGACTCTAGGTTAGGGTAATATACCCTCTCTAAAAAAGAAAAGCAATTTCTTGTTTTATCTTTTAGTAAATTTCCTTAAGCTGAACAGTGATCAGTCAAATTATTTTTCCTGTGTCCAGAAGAGGCTACCCCAGTCCTCCTGTTCAGCTACTTAAAGAGAAGTAGATGTCATTGTACTACCATGAATTCTCTGAAGCAATCAGCACTTTTATGCTAAGGGACTCTATGTTGGGTTTTGGTTGGTTGGCTGGGTTTGTTGTTTGTTGGTTTGTTGTTTTTATTTTTAAAACAAATCTGCGTTCAACTGAGGAAGAGCCTCAGGAAGGATTTTGACTTACATCAGAGGTGAAATCGTCCCACTGAATAAAAAGTAGTACATTGCCTCTTCCTGTATTTGTCTGAGGTGATGTTTCACTGAATAATGTGACTCATTATTTATGTGATATATTAGAAATAGATCATTGACTGCTACCTGTGCTTA
Organism: Nycticryphes semicollaris; assembly: GCA_013400055.1. Lineage (NCBI taxonomy): Eukaryota > Metazoa > Chordata > Aves > Charadriiformes > Rostratulidae > Nycticryphes > Nycticryphes semicollaris. The sequence continues at coordinate 122,758 of VXBJ01007792.1, read as the reverse complement.
AGTCACAAGAGGGGAGATTAACATGCTTTGCATCTTGAAATAATCTTTCTTCAGCTCCAGTCTCTGCTGGCTTGCTTATTTATGTGCAAACAGGGAGCTACACTGAAAGCTGTCAATTTATGTTACATACTATAAGTGAGAAGGCTGCTGCAGGCCTGCCCCATACCACACACAAAACTTTCTGATGAGGGAGCTGCCTGCTCCAAAAGCAAAGGAGCTGAAGTAAACTCTCTGGCATCTGAACCTGCCATCTCTCTGGGGCGGTGAGCTCATGTGAGTGAAGTTGCTGCTATAAACCACGGACTCTCCCTGTACCAAATTTCCCTAAAGACTGGAAAGAGTCTGTGCTTGGAAAGCAAGCTTCAAAGCATCGCTAGTGAGTGGAAGATGTGGTAGGAAAGGAAAAAACCCAAGGAACAGTATTAGAGGGAAGGGAAGGAGGAAGAGAGGGAGGCAAGAGAGAAAATACACAGAGAAAGGTATTAGGGAGTAAGGGAGAAATTCTCCTGAGGGTACAGTCTGACTCTATGGTCAAATACGTTTCCCAGGGCTGCAAGAATCGGTACCCCATTGGGCAGCAGCACGTCTGGGCTTGCTTATAATTGCTGGCAATCTGTCTTGCCCTTCCAGCTTCTTGTTTTCTCCTCTCCCTTTCATTTTCCCTGCTGGTCTTTAGCATGTTCTCTGGAGCTAAGGCTGCAACAGGGCCTCTAATATGACTGAAGAGCTACTGGAACCAAGCTCACTGGGAAATTATTTTTAACGATCAAAAGCGTTGCACTGACTAGTGAATTCCTTCTCTAAGACAACAAAAAAGATCCTTACAGTGGAAATCCTGCAGTGAAAACTCTTCAGATGAATAGCTTGTTAGAGGATAAAGCCGTTAGGTGAATAAAAGCCTGATTACATACCTGAAGGTAGAATGTAATAAGAATCAGAACAAGTAAATTAATAATTTTGCTGCTTTTTCTGACTATGGGCTGTGCCTGAGCAATCTTATCCAATACCTGCTTCTGAAAAGCAGGGGTATTACAAGAGGCAGAGTATTCAGAAGAGGATTTTGATCTGCATTTGACTACCTGCTCATTTGTCTCTTAACTGGGACTGTAAAGTGGGAAGGAGGCATTTCAAACTGTTGTCTACACAGGGTGGTCAGTTTGGACAGGACACGTGACACTGAGGCTCCCTGATGGTAATGTGACAGAATGACTTGACATCTCTGTCCAGCCTGGCAACACGATGGCACTGCATTAGATGGCTGTGGTAGGGGAGTGGAGTGTTTCCACCCTTACTGTGAACATCATGTTCCCATTGGTCAGATGGGGCTAGTCCTCAAAAACGTGTACACACTGCCGAGCTCCTAGAGCTTCCTCCTGGCTGCAGCTTTGAGGAGCTGCAGCCTCTCCTGAGCTGCCTGTTCTAATCGCAATCCCCAGGCAGCATTTATTTAGCTTGGAGTAAGTGGTTAGTGTTAACCTCACACAGACTTAAGTGCTGCCTGCTCACTGCTTCCCATTTATTTATTCCTTTTTCTTGTTGCAGTCTAGCCCCATTTCCCTTGGGCTTTCATGCTGCTTTTCTTTTTTTTTTCTTCTTTTTTAATATTTCTTTTGCTGTCAAGGTCTTTCCCTCCAAGCCAGCAGTCATATAGAAAAATCCAAACATAAGTATGAAAGGCTCACGTACGCACTGAGTCATCGTTTTGTTTGGGATATGCCAACTGGATCATTACAGACCATTCTAGATCAGTGCTGTCAAGGAAAAAGAAAATCCTGGAATCTATTCCCAAATTGGAAAGTATGCTCTCTCCATCTGGCAGCACAGGGCTCTCCTTCATCTAAATGCATAAAAAAAAGCCAAGTACCAACTGAGACCACCTCCCTTGCGCTCATGAGCACTCAGCTTCCCATCATCAACCTGGGTAATTCCCTGCTAGAGCTCCTGAAACAGGAATGGCGCTGCCACCTCTTCTAAGTGACTGGTAAGCTGCTGTATGCAGCCTAGACTGTTAGCAAAATTTCTCAATCCAAAATAGCTCATAAATGGCTCTGTTTCTGATCCAGCTGAATTTCTCACCTTTTCTTGGTGAGGAAGCCGAAGTTTGCATTTCCAGTATAGCTTTGGTTCGGCTGCAGGGAGAATCTCATCTCTGTGCTAAAGACAAAGTAGTAATTTTCCCCAATGCCTGGCACACACACAGCAGTCATCTTTTATGTTTTCCCCAATGGTAATTGCTACTTTCTCTCTCTTCTGTTTTTTTCAGACAAACAGTATTAGGAGATGAGCTCTGAGCAAGCCTCTAAATGAAACATGTCATTGCTTTCACCTGTAGTTTTGCACAAACCCTCTGAAGTTTTAGCTATTGTGAATCTGTTCATCTCCGTGTCACAGATCTCCCTCCTGCGTTACTTATCAGATAATGGGACTAATGGGACTGCCTGCTTACCTTTCCTTCTTTTCCTTCTTTTTTTTTTTTTTTTTTTTTTTTTTTTTTTTTTTTAT
>VXBJ01007792.1:92653-120246 GCA_013400055.1 Nycticryphes semicollaris | reverse complement strand
TTGCCTTGTAACTAAAGATAGCATAGTATTCACTTTGGTAAGGTAATTTAATGTAAATCTATGACAACACTGCCTTTCTTTAAGACCTTCTGTCTGATGCTCTGAAATCAGATTTGTGTATGTTAATGGATTGACTCTAATAGTTCCCACTAGAGGAACACAGGAAATAAGAGATTTTTCCTAAGGTTATGCATGGAATCAGTGTCAGAGTCCCCTCCAGCTGAACCCTATCTGTTGGCTTTGAGTTAAACTGTTACCAGGGAGTTCACCTGTGTTGTAACAAATGATACTCAGTGTGTTAAAAACCCAATATCTGAATCGAATGTCTAGAATTTTACATTTTAGCAAGCCAAGAGCACAGAAGAGAACTGAAATAATAGTCCTTTTTTTTTCATAGAATTTTGGGAGTGAGTGTGACTGCCATCCCATCTGGATGGGAAGAACACTCCAGTTTGTGTGTGTGATACACTGTGTCTTTTCAACATACGAAATAGAGATGCATCATCTAAGCACACAAATCTCAGCAAGCGCAAATATGCATCCTTCTTTACCTTTCTGTTCCAAAACAACAACAGACAAATAAATATTATCCAGTCATACATACTCATTTTACTTCCTTATTCCCTCAAATTTAATCTGCATTGATATTTGCACTTTTACTGCAAATAGTTTTATTTGATTTTTAAAGGAAAAAGGGAAAACCTGCTTCCCTTGTGGCAAGCCTGCTATGGATAGCCAGGAATAACATGTGCAAATGTGGCTCGTTGCAGTCTTACCAAAAGTAGGTGCTGCAGTTTGATTGGGTGCTGGTTTATATTTTTTTCTTCATCCCATTTTGGGCTATTGTTTAAGTAGAACTAATGTAGCCAAAGCTTTCCAAACTATGTAATTCTAGGGTATACTACTTAAAAAACCCCAAACAACTCTAGCATTCAAGAGTAATTACCCTAAATATTGCTGTAGCGTGGCTGTTGTAAGCAGCAGTGGAAGTCTTTATTATAAAGGAAACTGCATTCTCTGGGATTGTTGCAGATTTATAACATTATAACAGTTGAATAATTTGTCCCATTTTATGTTCCTCTCCCATCTGCTGGGACCCTTCAGCGCAGCAGCATCCAGGCACAGTATGATACTTCTCTATTTTCAAGCAGGGAACTGATTCAAATACATAGAAACTAATCCGCAGAGACTCCCCTTGAGGCTATTTTTCTGAGTGAGAGCCCAAAAGCCTGGCCTGGCACCCATTGCAGAGAGGGGTGGGAGCAGAGCAGAGCAGCTGTGGTTGGGCTGCTGGAAACAGCTGGATTTGGCCAGCATGCTTACATAAGCCCAGCTGTGCTTCCTCTAACGGCAGGCGTCTCCCAGAGCTGAAGTAATGACGATAATTTTTCCTAGGGGGCTTAAGCAGGTCACGAATTTCTTCCTGCAATGAGCAGTAGGCAGTTTGAAGTGACAGACCCTGTCCTGGCACATTCCAGTACGAGCTGCTTCTGAGAGGAGAGGTTGTAGCGGAGCGGTCAGGTGCTGTGTGGGACTGGGAGCGAACAATGAAAATATTTGCAAAGGCAAATGCTCTTACTTCTTTCTCAGTGCTTGAGGAAGGGGGATTGTTGATACAAGGAGAGCTGCTCAGCCCAGCAGCGTTCCCCTCAGCTTCACTTTCTATCTGTGAGCTTTGAGAAGTTTACGGAAGAGTATCTGAGCGGTATCTAACGGGGAATTAGGCAGGGATGCTTGCAGAGAAAGGAGCAGGAGATGGGCTTTCGTAATTGAAACAGAAAGATAAGGAAATACATACGTAACAGAGGAGTGGTGGAAAGGGAGCCCTGAGAACAGGCTTAGGAGCCAGGGGCTCCAGCTTGATTTCTCACGTCTTATTCTGTGGATAAGTCACATCACCCATCTGCCTGATTTTTCTTATCTGTATATTGGGGGACGTATTACAGATCTCTGTTTAAGGGGAGGTCTTGAGAATTAATGGATGCCGATAGATTGCTTGGAAGATGAAAAGTGCTGAGTATTACCACAGCAAATAGTAACCCCTTTGACTCATTTATGATCTTATTACCACCAAATGTCTCTCTGGCTTCCTGGCATTTCAACCAAGCCTCCTTCTGATCCTATTAAACACCAGGGGGAAGATCCTCAGCTAGTGTCTGTTGTCACAGCTCCATTGACTTCAGTCATTTCTCTTGCACGACATATTTCATCCAAAGCACTTCAAGTATTTGAGAGATACTGGCCAATTAAGTACCACAACCTCTACAGGAGGTACAGAGTCATATCACAGAGAATCTTAGAAAAGAAAGGTCAATCAACTTACCCAAGGTCAGGAAGAAAGCATAACAGAGATAAGAAGATGGACCAAGAGTTGTGCTTCTAATGCTGGATGTTGCCTTGGCCAGGTTTTAATCTGTGTATTGAGGTGGATCTAAAGCCACTATTCCAAGCTCTGCCTTTTTCAGGTTCTTACTGGTATAAGACAGAGCAGGACTTGCTTCCTTTTCACGCTGTCATACAGTTTTAGTTTTTATCATTCTCATTTTATTTGAGGTATCGTAAGAAGAGAATTATGGTGGCTACACATATGAAAGCCACTTCCTCAGCTGGTATAAATTAGAGGGACTTCCCAAAGGCAATGGGAATATGATGACTTATACCTGAGGATCTGGTCCCTAGGGCTTATTTCTGACAGAGTATGGCTATAAGATGCCTAGGGATTTTCGGCCTCCAGTCACTTATACACAGGCTTTCTGAAGCTACGGAAAGCTAAACTGCCTACTGCTGGTGATTGCTTTTCCAATATATTGCAAGCCAGGACTTTTATCATCATATGTGCAAATGATTCTCAGTAAGCGAGTTTGTGCCCTTATGCCAGCGGAAAGTCCAAAATGGCTGCGTCAAATGGCGATACTTAGAATAGCCCCAAGTGGAAATACTTCAAATATCCCCAGTAACTCTGCTCTTTCTGAGACGGGATTTATTTTATTTTTTTTTCCAATGTAGGGAGCGTTTGTGCACCTTCAGCATTTTATTCTACAAATTTAGACCCTCTTTCAGGGAGCTAGCGAATGCTGTGATAGTGGAGTTTAATTTATAAATAGCCAGCAGACGTGCATGAGGAGAGGCAATGAATAACTCACAGATGGAAGAGTTAGAGATCAGTTGTGACATAATGGCAGAGCAGCAGTGCAGAGCTGAGGAGCAACGCGCGGCCAGGTCAGGACTCAAAGAGAATCCACAAGTACAGTGCTTAGTTAGACATACAGTTTTAAGGTCAAAATAATTTAACATTCCCTGCCCGTGCCACCCTCCATCCCCCCCAAAAAAAAAGGACAACCAAAAAACCAAAAGAAAAACAACCCTCACCCTGTGGAATTTGTAGTTTTGATGCAGTGCTCATAGTGCCCTGCTAGGAAATAATAGTATGTTACTGGGTTTGGGGTTTTTTGGCTTTTTTTAAAGCTACAAACAAGTTGAAGAGGAAAGCCTATCAGAGCTATGAGAAACTAAATGTATTTATAAGCTTGAGATCTTCATTTTCTAAAGCAGCTTTAAATCCTGATAGTGTGCTGTCTTTGTACACTGAGTTAAGACCAGATAATATCAAAATAGCAGCTATTTATTATTTAGGTAAAGACTAACTATGTAAAACGTGCTGGGTTTTCATACTTGGGGGAAAAAGCCAATCCTATCTCTATAAAGCTCAAGAAGATATTTCCATTGATGTTAATATATATAAATGTGTTTGTACATATTTAAGTAAATGCAGGTCAGTTCTGGAAGAAGCCAGGTCTAAGAAGTCACATGAGCACTGGAGGAAGGCCCGGAGTGTGTGGAGAGGGAGGTGAGGGAAGGATAGAGCAGTCCAGAAATTCGTATTGAATATCTGTGTAATTCACTTTTTACCCCTGCACACGTATACTTCAGAACTCATATTTCCTGAAAAAACCCTGCTGTCTGAAAACTTGGAAATTCATTTTTCTTCATCCCCATGCTAAGGTTAGACGTCACCCTGGGCTAGACTTTCCTGACCTTTCCACCAAACATATCTTGATATGAAAACACTTGGTCAGGTCTCTTCACCTATGAAAGGCGATGGAGCTATGAAAAGGAGAGGGCTTCAACATTCAACTCCAACCTGGAAAAAACTCTGGTTTTTTTACTTCTCTGCTGTGGAAAGCATGCTCCCTAGCAAGAGGAAAGGGAGATGCACACACTCTAGATCAGTAGCCACATATGGGCTACGTATTGGTTCTTCATAAGAACACATGTGAGGCATATGCTCCCTTTTGGAAGTTTCTATCACATGTGTTCTCCCATACCATCTTAACCTAGATTTTTTCCACTGCCATGGGAACCAGAGGTTTTGATTGGGAAGAGAAGGGGAACTGCTGTTCCACCAGGAACCCAACATAAGAGAAATGAGGAAGTTGTCCTATATGCTTGATATGTCCAAACACTGATTTGGAAACTGTTGCCTCTCTATTTGGAGGTGCTGTCTCCTCAAGAAGATGATGGTGGGCCATAGAATGAGCAAAATCCCTGTCCTCCAGAGAGTGGGCACAAGGTAGCTTCAGGTGTTCCCCAATTACTTCCAGTGAATGTGTAACAGTGCCAGCAACCCTCTTAAGGGGTATAGAGCTAAGAACAAATACACATTGTAAAGTGGCGGAATACTTTATCGTTAGGCATAAAACCTGTTTCTGTTGACAAGTGCAAGCAGTCCTTGCTGTTCACAGTTAACAGGACCCTAGGGAATTCCCGTTCATTGGAAGAATAAAAAAGGAAGAGAAAACATTTATGTACAAGCTAATACTTTTCACTATAGCCTGCACAATTTAGGCACAGACCTACTACAGGACACTGAAAGGCCAACTTTACTTCTAACTGGCATTTTAGAAGTCGAATAGCACTGCTCTTGCAGCGCTGTCTCAAAGACTTAGCACTGACCAGGTCAACCTGAGCCCATAGAAATAGAGTAAATGAGTATCTGCTGTGAGTGTACTGGGTCATATATCACAAGCCTGCTGGGGTTCTGAGAACACAAAAATAATACTTATCGTTTTGGTTAATTAAAGTCAGTGCAACATCACTTTCTCAGCCTCCCCCTGTAAAGCTTGATGTCTCAGAGTTAAATCCCTTATCCTTTCCTGAGAATTCCCATGTGGACCCTGACAGTCTTCCCATTCAAGAGACTGGGAGAGTGAAAAACTTGCTAGTATTGCTGTCCTGGGATTCCCCTCGGGGGAATCCAGTATTACATCCAGAAAATGCCACTCCTCCCCTGTTGCTTTTTGTGAAAGGGAGGGGTATTGAGGCTTGAGTGGCTTGCAGTGGGCTGCTGCCAGTTGAAGGGGGTTGCTGCCTTCACATTACTGGCCTCCACTACCTTTTTGGTAAGGATACACACCTAAAAGAATTTCTGTATGAAATAGAAGCTCTATAATTGAGATTTTATTCTGACAATGTCCCTCTAGAAAGGCTATAGCTAAGGAAGGAGCCTTTTTCTTCTCCTGTAAGAGTCACTTTCATCCTTGATGGTGCTAGAGTGTTGTTCTCTATCTAGCTATGCTTCAGCAGGTCTGTCCAGGTCCTTGCATAGAGAGTTTATACTGACTGCTGCTGTGGCTGGCCTCTCCAAAACCATGGTCTCTTGCATATCCCTCTGCACAGCAAAGGTGTTTAGGAGTCCTGCTGGTCATGGGGTAGTCCCTGGTGGACAGGCGTATCTCGTCCATCTTAGTCCTGCTCCAAATGCTGTTAACAACATGTCATACCTTGGTGACATGTCAAAGCTTTTGAAAATACACACCATGCTTAGGAGCAAGAGGACATTGTAGATGTGGGTCATTCTGCATGACCTGGTAGGGTATAGAGGAGAGGCAGGCGTTCTCTCTGAGGGTCACTCTCAGAGGCAATCCCAGGATCTCTCTGTTCAGGTGATAACTTTTGATCAGGGAGAGGGAATGCTATAGGCGCTGTGTGCCACCTGGCTGGTTCAGTGTCACTTCTGACATTTAGGTAATACACAAATACGATTCTTACTCTCATTTTTTTTCCAGTTCTAAAGAAATGTTAAAACGTATAAAAGCCATCATGTTATCATCAGTTTTGATGATAGCATTAAACAGTGTATTAAACCATTCCCTTCAGTGTACAATTCATACCTCTTAGCCTGGAGGTGCATTTCTTATTAAAATGTCTCAGATCCACATATTGTGAAATAATATCCACTGAATTTCTCCCTTTTTATTTATGTATTTAAAACAAGTCGGTAAGGGATTTGGGGAAACAAATGAATTTACTGCCTGGTAATAATGTAACATCATAAAAGGTACAGTGCTTATTATGAGAGTTATTTTCTAACAGATTTTTAGGCATTTCATTCAAATTGGCTTTGAAATGAGCACTATTCCAGATGGACTAAAAACTATCTGAATGTCCTCAGGGACAGTATGTTGAGTTGGAGATAAGGGGACAGTAGAGTTGGAGGGTGCTTTAAAAAAGATTGTGCTGCAAGATTCCTTTTTGCTTCCAATCAAAACAGGCAAGATTTGCAGAAGTAGTGGTTTTGATTGCCTCAATTTTAATGATTCAAAACTGAGTTTAAAAGCTGATTGCAGAGGGTACTGATCAGTCTTTTCCTGAAACTCAGGTTCCTATAAGGGTTCCGAGTTCAGCACTCAAATATTGAGGTACCTAACACCAAACGGCACGAAAACATCAGTCTGGCTGAACAGCTGCAGTGTTCATATGGAGAGGGTTTAAGTAATAGTCATCAGTTCTGTTGTCAAACAGGGAGGAACTGCAAGCCCCAGAGAACAAAAAGACAATGTGACAAATGGTCTGTGTTGGTGGATTTGCCAGAAGAGTTCCATGCAGAGCTTATATAAACAAGCTTATATCTCGTGCCAGCACAGGGCACAGATAGCCAGTTAGCTCTACTGGGGGAAAGCACCTTTTTTCTTCATGTAAATTGTACCTGTAACTGAGAGTTTTTCCTCAGAAGAGATGAGTCCTTCGCAGAGGTCGGCAAGAGGTGACTAATTCACCCAGCCACAGCCATACAGGGATGACTTCTTGTCTGGGCATTTCCATGCTTGAGTTCCAGCAGTGCCCAAGGAGCTGCCTGCTCCGGGGCATCATCGTGGATTTGCAGAGGTTGTTCGCTGAGTATATTTGCCCTGCACAATCTGGACCTTAGCAGGCACGTGCAGTATGGCAAATGGCTTAATACTTTTTTTTTTTCCCCCCATCCTATTTCCTTCTTTCATAAATCACTTCTTTTTAATTTAAAAGTTTAGCAAAGTATGACTTTTTGGCCTGTAAAAGTCTAGGATTCTGGGATGTAGGTGACAGCCTCCCCATCCTGTTATCTGTGCTCTCATTTGCTTGCTGTTCTTCTTCGGCGCTGAAAATGTAATCAAAGTCACCGGGGCCCCAGTGGACTTCAACTTGTTGATTAGAATTGGATAAACTAGACAAATTCTGGTGGGAATGGAAGGCATTTATGATGACTACCTGGCATTTTCTCTGCCCTTTTTTATGTACTTGTCACTGTATTTTCCCACATCAATCTCATAAAACATTCTTTTGCTCATGCTTGAAATATTGATATTATCCTTCAGCAAAGATAAAAGCACATCACAGAGCAATATGGCTTGGTGATAGAATTATCTGCAATACACAGAAATCTCTACTGATGTTTAGGGCTGGCATGGTATTAAACACATTACTTTTGCTGACAGGCATTTTCATTTCCTTGCATCACGCAGGTAGGGGAATTTGAAGAAAATCTAGTTTCCAGTTCTAGATTTGTTCAATAAAAAATGTAAAACAGAAATGGTGGTGGGTATGGTAGCATCTCTTTAAATCAAAAGGAACACACTGAAAGTTTAAATAAGTTTCAGAGAACACTATGTGTTTTTATGTGTTTATTTCTGTGTTTGTATGTCTGTATTTACAAATATATCTATCTGTACAGAAGTATTTATATACACCCTAAAACTGTCCCATATTTAACAAATCTGAAAAGTCTGGGGACAACCCAAAATCAAGCAGTTAAAAATTAGAATCAGTGAACCTTGTGCCCTTTTAGTCTGGGCTTCATGATGCAATCTTTGGTAACATCTTTACTTATTATTTCCCCCCTATGACTTTCTCCCCATGCTGTGCACAGGGAAAAAAAAATAAAATAGAAGTTCTAGCATAAATTGGGGATCTGCTCTCAAAATGACGGCCCTGTGCATAGAATGCCCGCTTCAATTTTACTGAAGCGGGACGTGTAGCCAATGGTGCAGGGGGTTCTCACAAGGGAGGGAGCCCTCTTGAGCAAAGCATTGATTAAGGGGCATTTTGTTCTGTCTATCCCTCTTCTTTCCCCAGGGTCACAGCATGATGCAGGGTAAGTCACTAAAATCAATTTATTTCTCAGTCCATCCCTGGGTTATGTGTTCTTTGTGTTCCTGTCCCCAACTTGAGATTGTATAGCTCTGATGGAAACAATATTGAGCCCCTAAAACAGCAATCAAGGCAGCACTAAATGTGCTTCAATTGTGTAAGGTACCGAGAGGTGCTAAGCACTCTGTGTAATCAGAATTTGCAATCTGAAATTGCACGTTCAATACTAGTGGGCATTTTGACTTAATTCCCCCTGTTCCCGAGCTCTACATTTGTAAAACGAGCCTATCACCTCAGAAAGGTGTTGTCCAAAGTAATTAGCTTTTGCAAAACAGTCCAGTGCTCTGCTGAGTGGCGCCACCGAAAAGCCCGTGTGGAAATAAATGACTACTCGGAGCAGGATTCGCATAGCGAGCAGGAGAAGGGGCCACAAATGCAGCAATGGAGATAAAACGTAGTATCAAGTAACAGGCATTACTCTTCTCTGAGCTGAATGAAGGAAAGGTCACGTCAAAAAGAGTAGCGTGGGATCATGTAATGAGAGGATGTATCAAAGCGTACACACCTGGGAACCGGGGACTGCTTTTATGCTGTGTTTGTGCAGGAATTTACGCCTAGAAATCAACAATAGTAAAAATAATAGCAACTGGTGGTGGTAGGACGAGAGAGAATCTGATCTAATGGCTGAGGCCTGTGGTAGGGACTACTCCACCCCAACAGTCTTTTCTGTCCCTCACTGCCTCAGCTCTGCTCTCTCTAAGTTGGAGATAATTAATACTATGTAGCACTAAATTCCTTTGGAATAGTTAGATATCATACATTTTACAAATGTAACCTATTCCTACACCATTTATCTGTGGAGTTGCAGTTTTTGGAACAGTGTTTTCATGCATGTCCTGGTTTCAGCTGGGACAGTTAATTTGCTTTCTAGGAGCTGCTGTGTTTTGGGTTTAATATGAGAGAAATGCTGATAAAATGTATTGGTTTTGTTGTCACAAAGTGATGTTTATGTTTGTCACAGAGCTTTTCAGTTTCCCATAGAAGCTGAGAGGGAGCATAGACAGGAGAAGCTGGCCAAAGGGATATTCCATACCATACACATCATGGTAATATATAAATGGGGATTGACAGAGGGGCAAAAATCCACAATCACTGCTTGGGACAGGCTAAGCAACCGATCATCAGGTGGTGACTTGTTATATTGTTTTATTTTGTATATTCTTGTGGTGTTGGGGGATTTGGTGTAGGGGAGGAATTTGTAAAGTAGGGCAGATGGTCGGACTCGATGATCCAAAGGGTCTCTTCCAACCTGAATGATTCTATGATTCTTTTACCATTATTGTTATTATCCTCTTCCATTACTGTTCTATTAAATGTATTTCAACCCACAAGGTTTTGCACTCCCTCCCCTGCTTTTCTCCTTCTTCTCCTTGGGGTGGGGAGGGTGCTGTGGTGGGTGTGAGCAAGCACCTGCACGGTCATAGAATCATTCAGATTGGAATGGGATCATCGAGTCCAACCATAGTTGCTGCCTGCAGTTAAAACACAACAGTATGTTTTCAGGGTTATGCATTCTTTGTAAAATAAAACTGAGTGTTCTGCTGCTCTACTGAATAGACCCAGAGCTGATCAGAGCATGCTGGGGTTTTCATATGCCACTTGGTTTTGGGAGATCAGGTCTTCTGCAGCCTAGAAAGCAGTAGCTTTGGAGCAGGAGACTCTGGGGTTTCTCCTTGCTACTGCTACATAGTTAGGTATTCTGCCTGAATTTGGCATAAATTATTAACCAGCAAACCCTATATTTTCTGTAACTGATGAGGGATTTATGAAACTGTTGAAAACTTAGCTAAGTATCACCAAGTGATTGTTTATGCCAGTATTTGTGACTGCGTTGAAATTTGTTAATAGGCCAAATTAGCACAAACACGGAAAATGAGATGTCAGTGGTACTACATAACCTTGTTAGGCTGTTTCCCCAGGAAAAGCAGAGGTTTACCTGAATGTCTGGCACAACTGACACCAAAAAATGTGCTGATCCCTAACATTTGGTAACAGCATGCCTTCCCATTACTAACAAGCCACAAATTGTATTTAGCATGTGACTTACTGTAAATGCATGCCCCATGCTTGAGGACGTCATGGAGGTGAACGATATGGGGGCCGCTAGGATCACACTGGCAAGAGGTTCTTACATTTGCTTTTGCAAGGGGACTGCTGAGGTTAAACTATGTAGTTTTTCTAATTTAGTCTTTCCTGCTGGATGTGACCTCAAGTTTTCTCTAACGTCTAATCCTTGACAGAAAAAAACCCCAACGCTTCTCGCTCATCAAAAGGTCAAGCATATTTGATCTGGTTAATTCCTAGAAGGTGAGAAAATACGTATAATTTTACAGAGCCCCTTTTAGAGCAGAAGTAACAGGAGAAGGACTATTGTCACCATTTCCAGCTTGTCTGGAACCTGCTGTCTTTTGAGATTGAGAGGAGAAACAGTTATTTTTCTCAAGAAGCACTGAACCAATGTAAAACTGGTTCCTATTTATTAAATTAAAATTTAATCCTCTCCAGAAGGAACAAGCCAGGTTATCTCTTGCCACTTGCCATCCCCTTGAATGTGCCAACCACGAGTCTAATATATGGATATGTAAACCCCCCACACAAAGGCACCCTACAAGCAAAAGTTGATCCTGTGCAGTGGAGTTACATTACCTTTTACATTACTGCATGTTCACGGCAGTGTTCAGGTCAGTGCTAGCGAGCATGTTTCTTTGGCTGGCAATTTATATTGTGTGCAGGGTTCCAGGGGACAGCGTTGGGGGATCATATGGCTGTAGGTTGCACAAAGCCTCTCTGTGTACATCCATCATTTTCAAGGCAGCAGGAAAGCTCATTCTTTTTGTCAGGCTTTAGCTGCGGGAGCTTGGATGTGCCTCCCCCTCGGAGCTCCCGTTGGTCTGTCACACAGGGAATAGTCAGCAGTCAGGGCATCCATTCTGCAGCTGCCTGGCAGAGCACCAAGCTTGCAAGAGGGCACCAGAGAAAGCATAACCCTGTTTAAAACTATTCAGGCTCATCAGCAGGCTGTGGTATTGCAGAAGAGGAGAGGTAATATGGCTGCATAGTTCATCCTTATGCAAATAAGGTGCTATCCAGAAATGGCAAAAAGGGACTATTATCTGGAATTGAGAAATGCTGCAAGCAGCAAGGTAAAGAGATTGGTGTTATGCGTGTGCTACGCTGGGTCCTTATCCTGTTGTAGCCCATGAAACAGGGAGACAAGAAAGGAGGAAAGAAAAAGGAAAGGGGTGGTTGGTTACAGGAGAGGGGGGACAGAGGAAATAAGTCAGATTCCCAGGGGGCAATGAGTTTTAGGAAAGCTCAGGCAGTGCAAGGGAGAGCACTGTTGCCTGCCCAAGTTTTACCTAGATGAGAAGGCTAGTAACTAGCAGTGGGGCCGCGACTCTACTTCAGCTTTTCATTTTCTCACTCGGAAGGCAAACAAATGCATATTTAAATGATCGCAGCAGTTAAACACTGCTCCAGTGAAGTAGCATTCTGTTACATTTGCCTAGCAAACACCTGGATGTGCCTCTGCAGAACAGAGATTTTGAAACATTCACTGATCAAGAATTCTGGTTGGTTTTATAAATGTGAGATGTATTTTTGTTGCTAGTGCATAATTTAAGTTTCAGGCCACTGGTGTCTGATGCGTATCTTAAAATCTGAGCTCCTGCAGGCACATGGTATGTCATTGTATCTGCTCACTTATTTTTTTGGAAGTAAATTTTCTAGCTATTACAGATGAAAGCATGAGAACGGGTTTTTTCTCCCCTTCCCCAAATACAAAAGGAAAAGGCAAATGCTACTATGTTAACGTATAAATGATAACCCTTTTTTGCACTGGAGGGGCCAGTTCCCAGGTTTGGACTTCAGAGGCTGGTAGTTTTACTAGTCTGAGTTTCTGGATTGCAGCCTGGAATAGAAAGGTCTGCTTTTCTGTTTGGGAGTGGACAAACTGTGGCAGAGGGTGAAAAAGGAAAATGACCTTTGTGAAACTTCATTTTTCCAGTGTGTAAGGTCTCTCTTGAGTTGGATGTCAGAAGAAGCCTGATAATGGAGTCGGTTGCAGTGGAATCATGTGCAGGAGCTGTTTGCAGAAGGTTCTTTCGCAGGGAACCCAATATTCCCCTATTCCCCTTCTGCACTGCCAGCTCTCATAAATTTAGTGACTGTCTCTGCTCTTACAGGTTAAGTTGTGGTGTTCTTGTAGATTATACATGTTGCCTGTATTCTGGTAGATTATGTGATGACTGGAAGAATAAGTTTTGTCTGATTAAATACCATCCCATCTTCGGACCACACATCTGACTTGACAGTGGTGCATGCTACTGTGATGCATTAACACAGGTCTGCTCCTACTGCTGCATAATAACACCAATTTTGGAGCATGTTTTTTTGAACAGACCATAGAATGTAATAATTTCTTTGAGCCTTGTACTTGGGTGCAGAACAGAATGGAACACTTCTCCTGACATCTTTCTGGTAGGATCAGAAATGTAATCTATAGTCCAGTGTTTGTGGTTTTTTCCCTTCTTTTTTTTTTTTGGTTTTTTTTTTGTTTTGTTTTGTTTTGTTTTGTTTTGTTTTGTTTTGTTTTGTTTTTAAGCTGAGTACAGCAGGGAATGAACCAGACCAAGGAGATAGGAGTGACCTTTGGGATGATGAAAGGACCGTGGCTGGTTGTACTAAAAGGGAAGGAGCTGATTCATTGAGGCCACTAAGCAGAGTTGGACTCTGCAGTTGTCCTTAATTCTCTGGTTTGTAGGCTATCCAGTGCTGCCTGCCCTCATCTCCCACAGCTCCCATAACCATTTACCACACCACCCATCTTTCTTAGCATGGCATATCTACGAGAGGCGTATCTATGTGAGCGGCAGTGTGTAAGCTTGAGCTGTTCCCACTCACCCCTTCTTAAATGAAATTTGAAGCAATGAATATGCTTCAAATGCATAAAAAAAAAAAAAGAAAAGAAAAGAAAAAAACCAAACAGAGGGAGCCCAGCTGTTCTGTCACAGAAAGGCCCCTTAGATGTGCTTGTGCCGTAAGCTGGAGGAGTTTTTCAGCCTTGTCTTTACCTACGTGTTCACCCTTCCTCCTGGCTTCCCTGGGCAAAGCTGGATTGTGCACTATGGGGAATGCCACTGCAGGAGAGTGCTGGGAGCTCTGCTGTGGGTCACTGGAGTTGGCTGGCCCCAGGAATGGGGAAGGGCAGTGGCCTGAGAGATTGTGCCTTTTTTAATTAGGAAAAAAAAAAAGCACAATCCGTTTTAGATACGGGAGAGAAAAACATTTGGAAAGCTTTTCACTTAACAAGGCTTTTCTGTGACATTTAGATGCATTTTATACAAGTTAAAAAGGAATTTGGCACCTTCCCACCTCACTCAGCAGGCTTAGAAGAGAAAAAGCAAATATAAAGACAAGATTACTTGATATGTTGCTTTGTTTTGTTTGCATGAAGTGTTGTGCCCGTTGATGTTGCCTGAGTACTACTGGAGCCCACAAAGGGCCTTGACAGAGGAGTCATATTCAGGCAGGTCTAGGGCTTGCTTTCTAATGAGGAAAGATAATTATTGTGCCAATCTCTGATAGCTTTTTACTAGGCACATTTAATCTGAGGGAAGATAGGAGCATCTCCTGATACAGACTTGAGAGCAGGGCCAGCAGGTGTAACTGAGTAATCACTCTGAAGGATTTGTTCATTATTTCTCAAAAGACAGAGGGGAAAAGTCTTTGTGTCACCGTCTCTCTGCCTTCACTGCTCTTGAGTTCAACTTGTGAAGTTTGACCGTGGTGGCCCCACTTCTCCAAGCACCTTTAGATCCCATCAGAAGTGCTCTTGACATGCATTTATTACTGGGTTTGACAAACCGAGTAGCTTCTCTTCCTCCCCCCGGCCTCTTTTCTCTTTGAAAGAGAAAATCTGAGGTGCATTTCCTGGGAACCTGATGAGACGCATTGTGCTCTGAGGCATCTACTCCCTTGGCTGTAGAGCTGTGTGGGCATGGTTGTATGCTCGAATACATTTCTGTACATTATAAATTATCTCCATAGATGTGCATACTGCCTATCTGGGTTCACATGCACAAATGTGTGCGTCTTTTCTTTGAAGACACACAGGTGCCCATCCCAGGGGAGTATACAGATGAGCACGTGCTCTGTTATATACCTGAATGCATTCATGTCTACAAATTTATGACTTAGGTCTTAAGACTACAGGGCCAGCTGTAATTTTGAGAATCTTCCTGAGAGTTTTTTTCTGTGTTCTTCTTAGTTGCAACACAAATTCATGGAGCTCCTGCTTTTGCGCACTTCTTCATAACATAGAATGTCTCACTGATCCTGTTTAGCATTTGGTCACACAGTCACAACAGAGGGGTTGCCACTGGGTTGGGAATAAGTGGCTCTGGCTAGTACTGTGTAAACTGATTTTCCCTCAGGAAAAAAGGCAAACAGAGCTAGATTGTGAAACACAGCAACTTTAGCAAATTGTGTCTTCCTTTCGAGACAAGGTATTTGGATTCTCAAGCAACTTAGTCAGATGGAGAAGCTTGGAAACAGCTCCAGCTAATGTTTAAAGTGTAATTTCAATAAAAGTGAATTTATTTTATCTTTTACTTTACAGTTAGTTCTTTAATAACATCTCAGTGTTTTCAGTTTCCGACATGCCATCGGTTTCTGCAGTGGAGGTGCATATTGAACGTGAAGACAGCTGGTGGGACAGTTGTGCTTTAGGTGCTGGGGAAGTGGTTTTTGCATGTTATAGCTGGATTGCTCCAAGATCAGTAATGGAAAAGTTGGCAGGATTCCCATGCTGGCTTTAGCTGTCAGCTTTGGCAACTCTTTGCAGCGAATGGAAGGGTACAGACCTCACAAGGCTGCAGATTTATGATACCTGCAGCTTATCACTGCAGTGGTTTATATATGGTTCAAGATCTTGTCTTTGTATAATACTGGATCAAGACCAGTATCTAGATCTAGACCAAGACCAGTATCTTGATCCCGTAACTCCACTGAATAGGCAACTTTTCTTGCCCTGCAGTGAGGTCCAGACAACAGGGAAGAGGAACGCCCTGACTTCTTTTGATTCTTACACACTGTCCCCTGCAACACAGATTTCTCTAAACACGGTATGAGGCACTGAAGTCACACTGTGGCCCTGAGGGGAGAAAGCTGTGGGTAAATCTTATTGATCCACATCCCGGTGTCCAGCTGCCGAAACAACTGTTAAAACAGGTGTGTCTAATTCTAGCTTTTGAAACAGCTGGGCAAAGTGTTGGCTGTGTTTCAGTGTCTTTTGCTCAAAAAGAAGGCAGGTGGCATTCTCTGAACATGCTGCTATCGAATTAGAGACACCTATTAATATTGGTGAGTCAACTTAACTTAATTCTTTCAACCTGCTAACAAGAGCACTTTGAAAAGGATTGGAGAATGACAGGGTATCTTGAATAAACCAGAAGGGAAAGAGATTGCAGCGTGTGTGTTTTAGCAACAGCAATTTAATCAATTTAGGTGCATCTGTTCTACCCATCACTTTGCTGGCTGTTTGTATTTTTTTTTTTAGCCTGGGTGACTTGAGGCATATATGTCCTAGCTGTATTTTTTAAATGAAGGCATACTCCATTCAAGTAAAGATTACACATGCGTGTGAATAGATAGATATGTGTGAAAGAGAACATTTGAAAAAGCTAATAACACCCCTGCTCTGAGTGATTTTGGTTTTTGTTGCAAAATCAAGAATTCATAATTGAGCCATGCTGGAAGTAAATGTAACATCTTCCCCTTTTTGCATTCCTTTAATTATAAGATCCTGTTATTGTGGACTCCTGATTTGTTTGTGAAGCAGAAACAGCCATTAAATGAAACAGGTTTGTATCAGTAGAAAATTCTGTAGTCTTTGAAACCTCTGTTTTAATTGGTATAAAAATTAAGGTGTCTTTTGAATAACGAAGAGGAAGGAGGTGGTCTAGTTAGTAATTAAAGAACTTTAAAGAATGCCACCATGGGTGCCCGGGTTGTGTCCCTATCTCTGCAGCAGGGTTCTAGAGAGATACTTTCTTCCTAAAAACTAGTGAGTATTTTATAGAAGTGAGTGCTGGACAGCAGAAGCAATGCATCGTTATCAGTGTATACTTTTATATTGGTCTCTTTGTGTCCCTGAGAACAACAGTTTTGAAAGCTGATCACTATTATGTAGTGGACCATGAATTCCCCTCCNAAAAAAAAAAAAAATAAGCAACTGTTAGAAAGAAGTAAAGGAGGTAAAGAGAAGATATTTTTAAAATGAGGCATTTTGTTCACATTCTTTAGCAGCATCTGATCGTGCTAAGGAGGGTATAAGTAGCATCTAGCTCCTCCAGATGCCAGCTATTTAGAGAAACACACACCAGAAGTTCTGTGGACAACAAATGACTGAATCCCACGCAGGATGCTCTTCTTGGCAAGAGAAGAAATGGGAGTGAGTGGGTGAGCCTGTGTGTGTTCCTGTGCAGGATGGGATGGGCAATTACAAAAATGGGAGATAGAGAGAGAGAAAAATGAAGATGGATGGAGGTAAAAATACCTGCTAAATGCCAGCTGTCCTACTTGGATAGTGTGGGATTGTTGCCTGGGGTATTCTCAGTACTTTGTCTAGTCTGATTTTAACCCTATAATTTTTTTTTTACCATAACTTACGTAATGTAAGCTAAGATAAGCTCTGTATAAACATCTGCTTATGTATTATTTTCAGCCTGTAACTAGTGACCTAAGAAAACCCGATAACAAGAGCGATTTGTTGCAATACAGCTTGCTCTGAAAAAGCAAAATAAAAGTAGTTGACTATCTCCCATTGAAAGCAGAAGCTTTTCAGAGATGTATTTCTTGACATGAAAATTTGATTAATAAGTTATTTAAAGCTCAGCTTTATTCTTTTTCTTTTCTTTTTTTTTTTTGGGGGGGGGAGATGGATCAGAGTCTCAGAACCCACAAATATCTAGATGGCTTAGGGGCTCCCCTTGGATGCCACCTATATCCCCAACAGATGTTGGAAATATGCTGTCATATTAGTTTTGAAATTTACTTTTTCATTATATTTTCTTGCTACCTCCAACTGCATTAGATCATTTATTTCTCTTTCCCATGCAATTTTTGTTCAGTGGTTGGCTTTGACACCAAACCGATGCTTGTGGGTGGGGAAGAGAGGCGGTCTCCCTGCCTTTGTATTCCAGCCGGTCTAGGTTCTGTTGCCAGCGCTAGATGGAATCTCACTTTTCCAGTGGAGAGTAATGCTTGATCAAAGTGCCACAGAATTATTCACCTTTGAAGGTTTCCTTCTGGTGCTGCTATTTCTGTCGCCCTTTAACTAAGACATGCTTCATTACCATATACAGATCTAAGGCACTGAATTAACCATCTCGCACTTCAGCTCTGGTCCTCCTTTTACAGAACCTTTCTTGCAAGACAGCCCCTAGCAAGAAATGCACATCCTGGAGCTTCAATTGTCACACCACTTGAGGCCATACTGTACTAGTGTGGAAATACACTGTTATTTTATTCTGTTTTTCTAAGGAAATGATGCTTCGGCAATCGGTCTGTCTGGCCATCACTCCTTTGGTTACCTGGCCAGCAACCACAGGAGTGTTAGAGACTGAGAGATACTGAATTCCTACAGAACTTGTTCCTCGTCCCTGCTGAGGCATAAAGGCTGGTCCACCAGCTGGTAGGCTTGCAGCTCTGAACCTGCCACAGCACAGGCTGCCTCTTCCTTGGCCAAAACAAGACATAAAGAGGGAAGGAAATGAAAAGCATTACAGGGGGTAAGGAAATATGACAAAAATCTGAGCACATCAGAGGAGAAAGTGTGAGAGAACATAGGGGGGAATTGAGGGTGATGTGGTGACGGTATTATGATGAATATAGAAGGGGGATGTGACAAAGGCGAAACACGAAGCCTCTTTTCCTACTCATGTATTTCTATAGTTCTGCTGCTTGTAGAACAACGTGTTTTCAGGTCGCCAAGAATATCAGATGCCCTCTTTTTATCTGCCTCCTGCTACATTTCTGGTGATTACATTGAGTGTAGGGGCTGGTAGTGGGTAAGAAGCTTCTCAGTGCAAGGAAAGGTGTTACACAGAGCACCTGTATATCTACTTATTTATTTGATCACATACTGCTTTCTGTCTCTTTGGGGGATTTTTGGTAGCTTGGGCTGTCACAGAATAGCTACCTTCTGATTTCTGTGCAGGAGGAGATCAGAATGCGGAGATAAAGAAAGCAACAAAATGATTCAGAATTAGTCATCCTGAAGACCACTTAGGTTTCTTTCATCCTCCCAGTACCCACCAAACTTCTGCCGGTACCCTGGAGGAGTCAGTGGCAGGCTGTGTGTTGCCATCCTGAGTGCTCACTTTTGGTGACTGACAAAAAGGGCAGGGGAGTGATACATGGCATCTAATTAAAACTATGCAGACTTAATTAGAACTAAGGGGGGAGGTGACTTAAGGTATGAAGTGGTCCAAGGTGTGGATAGCATTTGTATGACCAACCATAAGTTCAGAAGGGAAGAAAATAAATGTAATTTTTCAAGTATGCTTCCTCTGTAGGTTATTGTAGGCATTTCCCTATTTTCCCCTTTTCTGGTTTCTTCTGTAGTTGTTCCTGACTGGTAATCAGAGAAAGAGATAAAGAGGCTACAGAGGAGAGAGAAGCACAAATATATATGTCTGCACATGTGCTTGTATGCATCTGACTACCTTAAATGTACTCCCTGCATCCCTGTCGTTAGCTTTTCCCTTGGCACTTTACAATGAGTAGCTGGAATTTTTTGTCTGTCCCCCACCAATAAATCCAACACATCCAGGCTTAAAGCCCATGTACTCCTGATGTCTGCACTTGCTCTGATGCTAGTATTTGTGGCTCCAGAGGGATTTTATTGCTGCTGGGTGCCTCCCCCTACAAAAACTCCCTCCCGTTTTCCTCAGAGGTGAGAGTACCAGGTAAAGGGAAGTTCACTTGGAGGAAGCAGGCTTTTTGCATCCATGTGACTCGCACAAACACTCTTGGAATTACAGGCAGGATAGAGGATTTATCAAGAAAAGAAAACTGCTGGTGTCTCAGGAGACCTGCAACAATGGAAGAGCTTGTGCGGGTGGAGTTTGAGCCCCTGGAGAATGACAGGAAAGTGAGGTGCTTCACAAGGAGAGAGTCGGTTTTAAAGCATTTCATGCTCCTTACATTTACTCTCATTATTGTGTTTTTGTTGAGCTTCTCTGCAGGAGACCAAGTGTCCCAGTAAGTCCTCTGATCAGTTGCTGCAAATAGACCTGGAGTGTATTTTGTTTCCACCTGTTTGATTTATTTGTGTGGGTGTTGCATGCCTTGAAGCCAGGGCCTGTCCTCTGCTGTGCTAAATGTATTGGCAGGGAACAGGTAGTTGACGCTGTACTACTATCCATCCCATCATAATGCTACAGCGACGAGAGCTACATTTTGTGAAAGTTGCAAAACTCTCTGAAAATCTCAGTGAAAAAGGCCTAGGAACCTGTAGACCAGGACTTAGCCATATTCTCCATGCTATATAGAATATAAAACTGGAAGTAGCTAGAGCAGGGTGCTAATATGAGTCCTCTTTCTATGTAAGAAGGACACATTTCTTACAAATAATGTTAACAGGACTGTCATCAGTGAGATACGTGAAATAATTGTTCTCCTATATGCAGTGCTCATGAGATTTCATCTGAAGGACTGCATCCAGTCTGGGGCATTGCACTTCAAGAAAAATGTATATATATGGAAAAAATCTCTAAGAAACCGGTAATAATGACCACAGTCTAAACCCCATAGATCACTATGGAACAATAAAGCAAAAGTCCTTGGCAAGGGAGGAGGGACATAGCAGAAATCTTCAAATATGCAAAAGATGAAAAGAGGAAGAAAATTATCTTTCTTCTATGATAGGGCAAGAAGTAACAGACCTCAGTATTGCAACTGAAAATGTGTGTGTGTGTGGATGTATGTATATGTATGTCAGAGAATTACAGAATGCTAGGAAAGGAATGTTGAGAAGACTGATAAACCCGGCCAGTTTAAAACAAAACTTTACTGAACTCATTAATTAGCAACACGCTTTATGCTAATGGTTCATTCTCTATCATTATCATTAATTATTACTTTACATACAAAACTGTTAGTCTTTAAAATTTATCCCCTAAATTAACTGCTACTCTACAGTACCATAGAGCTAATTTCTCTTTAGTTAGCACTGGCAGCTACTGTCCTGGATGGTCTCAGCTGCAGAAGAAGAGGTGAGAAGGGTACAAGAAGTTGGAAGCGATGTTGGCTTGTTGTCTTCTGTACCCAGTTTCCCTTTCCATACCTGATGTTCTCATGCTACTTGCACTTTCCCAAAAACTAGAACTTCAACTGCTAACAGTGTGCTTCTCTTGTTCTCTTTTCCCAGTCGTGTTTCTTGTGTATTCAGCAGGATGCCCTGCCTGTTCCCATCCCTTCCATTCCTTGTGCTTTTCTGGTCCTCTGTTGCAGCTTTTTGTTACTTGGATGCCTCCTCTGACCAACTAACCACGTCCTGTTTGCCTGTTTGGTGGTCATGTTGCTCTCATACTTAGTGAAATGCTTACATATACCACCACGGTGCTGCAATATATTATATACTGCTGTCAGTTACAATATTTTAGTACATTTATATCTGGGCATGAGGAAAGCTAATATTAGTTATACCCTGATTAATGCATTGGTAATTTATAGGTGTCACAAGCCACTTCTTTGACGGCAGCAGATCTGTGAAAAGGAAAAAAAAAATTCTATTGATAAAGTTGAGCACTGGTATATGTTTCTTCCAGAGGCATTGATTCTTCATTGCTGCAAGTTAGACACCATCACCAAGAATGTTGTAGGTAAAGTTTCTCCTGCCTTGGCTCGGACAGATGGACTAGGTAGCCTTTTGAAGTTCCTGGTATGAGCCTAGTTACTTGGAGGGAAAAAAAATTAATTTCTACTGTGGTTGAGAGCAACTGGACTGTATACAGTGTACCACCCTGTGCAGGTTGTGTAGTACAGGCACCGCATGCAAAAATAGCTGTTTTCTTTGGGGGAGGAGAGGGTGATCTAACAGCCTTACTGTTCGTTATGCCTTAGGCAGCAAGTTGGTTTGTGACAGACCGTGCAGCATGGGCCCTTTCAGGGTTAAAAGCAGAAGATTTGTTCCCCACGGTGTCTTCTTTTGTCCTTCCAATTTTTTTAGCTTTGGCTGCTCTGACCTTCTTTTTCTCTTCATCTTCTGCACACTGACAAGGTATACATCTTAGGAAATTACACCTACCAGCAGCTCCCACATGAGCAGGCTTGGCCGCAGGAGACGTTTCACTCTTTGTTTGGCTGGCGGTGAGACACTTGTGTCATTGAAAGGTTTTCCCCCTACATCTTTCTTTGCTTTTCTTTTAATTCTTTTTTTTTATTATTATTTTTGGTGGTTGGGAGACTATAGCAAACACCAGTCACCTGCCAGTTATTGCTGCGAGATGAACAGGTGATTACAGGCAAAAGCCAGAGAAGATGATAGGTGGAAGAGAGAAGAGAAGCAGAGGGGAGCCTGTGCACAGTGCCTATTAGAGAGCTCGCTTTTCATTAGCTCAGAAGCCAGTTTAAAGGAGCAAAAGCAACAGTTTTTCCAGCTTTTTCCTTTCTGTGTCAGACAAGATTTCTTTGAGTGCAAAAGCAAAATAAAAGTCTCCTTTCTGCTCTCATGGGTAAAAATGAAAATAGTTCCATATTTATCACAGCAGATATTTTAACTCCGTCTATTCCCTGTCTCTTTCTACTTCAGCCTTTCAGATGCTATTTAAGTTTTAGAACTGAGAGCTCTTCAGAAATAATTTCCTAGCTCTTTTCTTCCACACTAAGAATTCATGACATAAATGTTAGTTCTGCAATGCTAATATTTAGCAGTAGTGTGTAAGGTGCTGGACTGGCAGATCTTGGAGATCTAAATCTAGATCTACAGAATAAATACAGCCAAGATGACAGTAGGTCACACATCCTCCTGTGTGATCTGCTGGTGTATCTAACCTCTTGCTGCTGTGAGAGTCACTAAAGGCAAGGGATTGCAGCAGTGTGTTATCGCAGGCGAGGCTCACACCTAGGCTGGAAACAGGCTGTTCACCTTCACGTTAGGTTTGCCAACACCGATTCCAACCGTAGGGAGAGCAAGGTACACTTTTCTTTCCGTAAACAAGGTAGCTCCTTGCATCCATAGTATCAGTTGCTGGGACTTAGGCTAGGAATTAATTTGGCTTGACATAAAATCAGGCTAATTGCAGAGCTGGCTAGAAAGCTGTCTACCTATAAGGGGTCTGTTACGAATAATTGAAATTAGTTCTTGGCACATGTTACTGGTCACTACTGTTTTATTCTGGTATCCTTAGTGAAACACAGACAGTAGATCTGTGAATTCTGTAACAGAAATGTCAGAAAAATAAACTTTTGGGCTCCTTTCTTTCATTGGTGATTCAATAACTGTCTAAGGTCAAGCAGTAGACAACCTTGATTTCTTCACACTTGGCCAGTCTTCTGGTTTCCGTAATCTTTCTGAGTATGAAAAAACCTTTGATAAAAAGACATTCATAATTACTCATCTCCTAGAGGGTCCAAAATGTGAGAAGGATCTTGCCCTAATTTTTGAGGCATCCTTGGGAGAGAGGATGCTTGTTGGTGTCTGTGCAGGTAGCCAGGAGTATCTCTGCAGCACATTCGGCAAAGATTGAAAGGAGACTTACAAGCTCAGGGCTGAAAGCAGTTTTAGTCACTCCTGTGTGAAGCCACTATTGCAGTATCTAAGCCTTTCCATTCTCTTAGGTTCACAGTCTAGCAGGCTTAAGCCAGAAAAGGTACTGTTTGCTCATAAAGCTGGTCCAACATATGTTGGCTCATGTCTTTCCAGCAAGTCTGTAAGCTCTTCAGGGAAGGGACTCTCTGCTTCTGTTAGTTTATGTAGTGCTGAGTACACTGGATTGTCCTTTATACATGATCTAGTAAACAGGGTTGATTATAACATGATATTGTCAGTTTGCATTAGCAAATTCATTGCCTCTTTCCCAATTATAATTGATTAATGCTTATCAAAACAAGATATATTGCTGTATTTGTGTGCCCGTCCACACTTGTTCTTGCTTGTTTCCACTAGCATAGGACTGTAGGTATGAAATTTAAGAAAATAATAATTTGAACTTTGCAAAATTTCTGACCCTTAAATTGGACCCTTGACAGAACAGAATTTGTGTCCCTCATCATCTGTCAAAGCTCCCAGCGGTTACTCTTGCTTTTGGCTAACTTACTGCTATCCCAAGCTAACTGGCTGTAATCAGCTTGCATTTCTCTTCTCACAAATGAACATCAAGGGTCAGATCTCCCTTCACTGATGTCAGTCAACGGGCTCTGTTGAATTTACTCACCCCGACATATATGAGAACAAAACTAGGCTCCAAAGCTTACGTATTAGCTGCTTGCGGCAAACTGTGGTCCCTTGGAGCTGAGCTGAAAAGAGAATTAGACCTGCCCTATGTCACTGGTAATGTGTAAGCCTTGAGTGTTGTAGGTAACTGGACTTACTGGATGCTCAAGGAAAGCACAAGAAGCCCAGAGAATAGATTGCTCCTTTTTTTCAAAGGTACAGAATAAAACTGAGAACTACAAAGACTGCAGCGAGTTGGTTGTACGCAGAAAAAAGCACTGCATAGCAGCATCTGTGTGCGTGGTCTTCAGCCCTGTCATGGAGCAACCCTTCCTTTTCCCTCTGGATGAGCAGGTGCTGATAATTCTTTGGCTCTGCTGGGTCTTACCCGCCTCTTGAGGCTGCCTGCAGAGAGGCAGTGATGACAAGGACAGTGAGGCACCAGGGACTAGTCTCAGAGCAGTTAATTCTGCTGGCAGTGCTAAGGCACTTACCAGCTTTTTGGTCACTGCTGTCTTCAGCAGTATTTGAAGCAGCTTGCCAAAGACAAAGGTGTCTGCACGCCAGTCCTAAGCTCTCTACAGCGTGCAATCCCCTCTGGTTTATTTTATTTTATTTAAGGCTCTATTTTAAGTTCATAATCGGAACCTATTCTCACCCTCCTTCTTGTTCTTGGAAAAGTACATGAGCAAAAAAGAAAAGAATGGGGCTGTTTTGGACCCTGAGAGAAACAGTTCAGTCTGGGAAAAGCTTCTGGGTGACACGCTGTTCTATCTGACCTTATTCTCTTAGCCTTATTATATAGTGATTGTCCCTCGTTAGCCTCTACTGGGTGGAGCCAGAGCTGTCATCTCTCTGGCAGTCACCCTGTATTGCTAAAAGGTAATGGAGATTCCCCTCTGGATCTAGTTTTAGAGATCTGTGATTTTAGAGCAGAGCTGACTTTTTCAGTTATGAGTGCAGCAAAGTAATTAACAGCTAAGATTTAATAGGAAATATAGAGAGAGTTGCACTTGCTGACACAAATAAGGTAGAATACAAACTTTTCCTGGGCTTGAAGCCAACTGGCTCTCTTTCTGGGATTCTGAAACTCAGAAACAATTGTTTTATTATTTCTCATTTCTGCAGACTATGGTGGCCCTCTGCTCTTTCAGTAAAAGAAACAGCCATGTAAGAAATAAGACTACTTTTCTCATACCTGTAGGGAGCAACTTGTGATGGGAGCCATTATTCTTTAAAGCACCCATCTCAGTTCCGAAGATGCAAGGGCATTTAGGAAAGGCTATGTTTACCCAGATGAACTAAACTAATAGGGAAGTAACAGTGCCTCTTTTGAAGTAAATCTGGTGGGGATAGTGTTGCTGAAATTTCACTTCTGACTGTAAACTTCCCCCTTGCCACCCAAGAGGGGAAACTGCAATTGAAATCTGCCCTCTTCCTGCAGTGGTGCTGCTAAATAAATGAGTCACCTGTGAATTACAGGGTAGTAAATACATCCACCGACACCTAATAAAGCAAGGCAGAGTGAAGTTCCAGTGCTTTACGGTGTCACCGGAACCTGATGATGTATTTATAGCCAGCTTCCCAGTTTTCCCTTTTTATTTATTTATTTTTATTTTTATGTTGTACTCTTGCAGCTTGGCTTTCTTGGCCTTTCTCCTTTTTGCTTAAGGCAGTTTACCCACCGGTTTGCAGCAAAGGAAGGTTGGTAGACAGGACTTAGACAAGAAAACTCCCCAGCACAGGGACAACACACAGCAGCTCTGTCTCCTGTCCAGGCACTACCAGGCATTTTCTGTCTCTGGCCGAAGTTAAGGGCAGTTGGAAGTTACGCTCATCTCCTCTGTACGTCCCCTGTGCCTACCTAAGCTGTGGGGGAAGGGTTGGTGGCAGATTGAGTGGCAAAAGGATCAGTGATTTGGTTTGGAGCTTGGTAATTTATTGTTTGTTGAGGGCTCTGGCTCCTGCAGCAGCCCAAGAGGTGGTCAGCATCAACAGGGGCTTGAGTATGGCGTTGCTGTTGTTGCATTGCTGATAACTGGCTGAGTCTGAAATTTAATCGGAACATATTTCCTCTATTTTACAAATAAGCTATTCAGTGATGTGTATTTAATACACATCCTTCCCCCTTTCCCCTAAATCAAGTTCCTTACAGTTTAACTACACAATATAAATATTTTAGAGTACTTTGTGGACTAGGTGAAAGTCAAAACATCTGTGGGGAGGGATTCAAAGTGGATGCCAGCAGCATCCTCATGAGTCGGCAGGCTTTCAAAAGTGATAGGCTGGTTATATTCCCTCGCTTCTCCCAAGTACAGTTAGAAGCAGGGGACAGCTTCCTCTCCAAGAGAGGATCCTTCTGGCTATCCCACTGCCTATATGGGAGCACCTCCCGCCTCCTCAACAAAATTCAGGGCCAGGAACAGTTGTCTTGCACAGATAAAAGCGCTCTGTGCCCTGTGCACAGCAGTGCAAATCTGCCAGCCAAGAGGCACCTGCACCACTGGTTGCCCACCCCTGTCTCCAGCTGTGTGCCCTCTTGAAAGGAAGGCTGATATTCACACTTTAAGTCTAACAAATGGCCACCAAATCAGTCAGATGTTTATACTAACAGCATGTACTTGTTAGGATGGAGAATCTCGGTGCCTGTTCTGTTCAGTTCCCATGTCTATCAGTCACTCACTGGCTCAATGCTTCTAAGCCTCTGTTTCCTTATCTGCAAAACAGCATAATAATACCTAAAGCTGTTGAATGGCTTCATTAATAAAAGATTTTAAAGCACTCTGAGATTGTTAGGTGGCAGATGTTGGATAAATTTGAAAGTAATATTCTTGCTTTCTGCTTAACCATCCACAGTCACTGATTAAACAAAACACAAGTATTTCTGACTGCTGTAGCCCCTGATTTAAACTTAAACTATGTATTAACGATATTAGACTTAAACTATCAGCTACTAGGAAATAAATTACAAGCATATCAGGCTCAGCTAGAAGTACTAGCTGGGCAACTTGGGCTGATCATTACAACTTACTGACATGTTGAACCAAATCTAGATCAATGACCGAAACCAGCACATCACTGCATTAGGGAAATACGTCTGAAATGAGTCAAGCAGGTTTCTGAGGCGCAGGTGAGTTGGGCTACAAGCGTGGATCTCGAGGGGAAAACAAGGAAACTTAAAGTCCTAAACAATTTATTCAGGTTTGAATGAATAAATGAAGAAGAGGGGAGGCAGTGTGGTGCGAGGCCAGTCCTGGGGGCTGGCTGGCTCCTTTTCCAAAGGTTCTTATTGACTCTCTGAGCGATCTTGCATAAGTCGCTTCACCCTTGGTGCCTGGCTTCTCCCCTGTGGTTGGGGATTTTTGCCATGCAAATTGATAGACGATAAATTACTAAATAATGCCAGTGTGTTTATTTATTAATTTATGGACTGCAAAACTCTGTCTGCAGACCTCACCCTCCAAAGATAAAGTGCAAATATACCTGAGTTTTGGACTCAGTCTATTTGTGCAGGAGCATTTAAAAAAGGAAAAAATAATAATAATCTATAAAAGCAGAACTCATTCCCGGTTCTCACTTTGCTCCTGGGCAGCTGTGACCGCAGGACGAGAGCTAGGATGGGGTGGCGCGGGGGAGGGTGTTAATTAAGCAGATCCCTGTGGCACGGCAGAGGCCTGAGTATCGGCTATTT
>VXBJ01007792.1:25860-92108 GCA_013400055.1 Nycticryphes semicollaris | reverse complement strand
GCCCCGCCTCCCCCCTGGAGCCAGCCAGTCCCTCTGCGGAGAGCTGCCGCCGCCCTCATTGGCTCGCCGGGGCCGGGATATTTGCATACGGCTCGCCCATTCGCAGAGCCCCTCGCCCGGCCGCCCCGGCTGTGCTTCACCTGCGCTGCCGAGTTGCCCGCACTTGGCGCGCCGGTCGCCAGCATCCCGCCCCCGGCTCCGCTCCGCTCTCCGCTCCGCCCGGCCCTCCGGCTTCTGCTCCGCGCCTGCCCGCCCGTCCGCCCGCTTGGGAAGACCTGGCGTTGCCCTGCCCGGCTGCGCGGGGTTAATCGGCTTGAGCCCTCGGTCTCCTGGATCCGGTGGAAGGAGGATAACAGTCCAGATCTCTGTGTGTGTGTGTTTGCGCGTGTGCGTGTGCCTGGCAGTTCTGCATTGCAACACTTGCTAGTGGAGAAGCAACAGAACCCCCCTGGAATTGGGATAAAAAAAAAAAAATCAAAAATTTACCTGGGGTCTCTGGCTTTTTTCTTCTTTTTCGTTTTCAGTTGTCCCTCTCAGCTTAGTGAGAGACAGGGATCGCGGGCAGGGAAAGTCCTCAAGGACTCCGTGATCCTGGAGGAACCTGACAAGTGCAAGATCCAGGACCCTCGCGCTGACATGTGCGGCTTTCCTGCGCTCTCCTGGAGGCTCGGTACGGCCGCGAGGTTCCTGGCACAGTAGATCCAGCCCTGGGAAACGGCTCGTCTTATACTTCTGTGTGTGGTTACTAACCTTCCCCCTTCCCTCCCCTTCCCTCCTAGCACACGCTCTCTCACACTGACACATACTGTCTCTTTGCCTCTTGAACACACACGCACGCCCCAGCGCCTCGGAAGCGACTCTCCTTTCTGCTAGCATGGGTCCCCTGGCATCATGAACCTTATCCTCTCTCCCTGGCTGGAATTCAGACTGCCCGTCTGTAAGTGCCCTGTGCCTTGACCATGCACCTGAGAATAGACCCCAGCATTTGCCCGGGACGCCGCCCCGCCTGGACCCTGTGGATGTGCTCCCTCTTTTGGGGATGTATCGTCAGCTCTGTGTGGAGTTCCTCTAGCGTGGCTTCTTCTGCCTCCTCTTCCTCGTCTGTGTCTCAGTCTCAGTATGAGCATCACTTCCACGGCAGCAAGCACCACTCTGTGCCTATCTCTATCTACCGCTCCCCTGTCTCCCTCCGAGGAGGACACGGTGGGTTCCCACTCTTGTTTCTTTCTAACCTTTTTGCAGAGCAGCTGGAGCAGCAGAGAGGGAATAGGAACGATGGCTGTGACTCGGGGGGAGGGGGGTCGTCCCAGCCCCTCATATTTCTGCCGTTAGCTCCCCTCTCCATTAACCCTGTACCCTTTCCCCGAGCGGAGTCCTGGGATGGGGACGGGCCGCTTTCAGAGGCAACTTCCCCGGCCGGCGTGGTCCAGCAGGACGGAGGGTGGAAGGCGGGGGCTGGCAGGGCCCGGGGCGGGCTCGGGCCGCTCCGTGCCGGACGGCAGCGCCGAACACCTCGGGGCAGGCGGAGGGGCACCCGCTCCCATCCCGATGGGGAATGGGGGTCCTCCGGGAGGGGATCGTTAAGTCCCTGACTCCCTGCTCTAGCCTAGTCGTAGCGGCTGACACGGTCCTTGCAGCAGCGCATCTTCCCTCCCGGTCCTCCCGGGTACCCTGCTGCGGGAGGGCAGGCTTGGGGCTCGGTGCAGGCGGCCGCCGCGGCTTCTCCCCTCGTCCTGCCCTTTTGCTTGCTCGCAGCTTTCCTTGATGAAGTTGTCGTGTGGCTCGGGCTGTACAAAGGAAACTGTGAGGTCCCTTCTTGGAGCCTGGCAGTGGCTTCCCGGGAAACCCAGGGACAGGAAATAGTAGGGAGTGGGTTTGATTTCCACTCCGGCAGCAAGGGAGAAGGGGAAGAGGGAGTCTGAGGGACACCAAGGTAGAGGGGGGCACCCGCTAGCATCCTGCCCCTGAAACGCTGAGCAATGCTCAGCAGCTGGACCAGCACTGCCTCTGTCTGGTTCTCCCGAGACTTCCCACCCTGAGGGAAGTTGGCCTAGGCCTGGCTGATGTGATGGCTCACCCTTATCTCCACATTCCCATCTCCCTGTATCCTTTGGCTTCTGCCTTCAGGCACATCAGCCAGGAAAGACTGGCAACTCAGGGCCTGCAAGGCTGCAGGTCAGGGTCAGGTCTGGCCAAGGTGTGAATCCTCCAGCAGCTCTGCTCTGCTACGTTTTAGGTAAAGGTAGTGATATACTGGAAAAGTGACTGAAATCTCTGCCATTGTACCCAACTCTGTCATTCTTTTCCTTGCCAGCTTGCTTTTCCTTTAGCTATTTGTGTTGGAAACACTGTGGGGTAGGGACTGGCTGATCCTTCCTATCCTTCACTTTTGCACAGTAGGGGCTATTCCACATGGTCCTTGAGCATTGCTGCAAATAATAGGGCTCCTGCTGCTAATGATTAATAACCTATAACTAAGTTTCACATGAGTGGTGCTTGACAGATGGTCTTGATGGCTGGCATGGCATTGGTTCCCTTCCCATGTGGGGCCTGAATGTGTTTCTCTTGCTTTTTGGGGTGGATGGGAACTTTGGGGCAGAAGTAGGAGAAGTAGGCTGACAGGGTGCTGCCACTTGTGTCTGTTTTTCACAGCACCATTTCTGCCCTGGGTGAAAGTCCTTGCCTCTGCAGCATGGTGCTGTTCTGCAGCACCCTGGGCTTCCCCTCCCGCACTGCCAGAGCACCCGCAACCTGCCCCGCAGTGCTCCCAGCTACCCTTTTCCTGTCCCCTCCAGCAGCTCTGCCAAGGCACCTCCTGCTAGCGCAGCCCTGCTCTGCTGGTGCTCAGTTGTGACCCGCAGCATCTGCCTCCTGGCTTTGTTTTTGAGCACGTTCCCTCTCCAACGCGCCTCGGCTTAGACCTGCAATACTGACCTCCTTCCATGACTCTGCCAGTGTACCTATAGCCTTAATTGGAGGTCCATCCCTTGATATGCTGTTTGAACTCTTCAGACTGCTCTGCTGATCACCCAAATGATTAGCTGTGACACTCCAGATTTTCCAGGTTCCCTGTGACCCTGTCACAGCCCTGCTAGCACATCCTCCTAGCGCCTACTGCAGCCATGTCATGCGGCATTTCAACCAACTGTCCCAGGGCTCTCCCCTCCCTTCCCCTCTCCTTCCAACAAGTCCTCTCCTTCATTTCTGACACCTCTTCTTCTTCTTCTGGCCCTGCGCAGACATGCTTTTCTAGCTGAGTGCTTCTATGATGGAAGGGGATAGCAAAGTCTGGCTCATAGGTCGATTGTGAGGGAAGGAGACAAGGATGTCGCAAAATGTGATAGTGGTTAGCCTTGATGTAAAAGGCAGGCAGTAGTTTGAGGGAGAGTCCACATTCTGTTTCCTGGTCAAGAAATGATAGTTCTTTTCTCCTTGATGACTTTTCCATCTGCCCTGAAAGCCCAGCAAAGCCTCATTTAGGAGCCCTGAGCAAAAGCTGTTATCAACTTCAATGAGAGGCAGGCATTTTTTCTGTGTCCTCATTGCAGTAAGGAATCAAGGGAAATGGAGAGCTCAGGCTGGTATATAAACCAGCATGAGATTTTTTTTTTTCCCTTTCCTAATCATGCCATGTAGCAAAGCTGGCATGGAAACACCCTTTGGCCATAAGTAAGCGTAGAGGGAGGGCAGAGGGAAATAGGAGAAAGAGACCACAGAGACAGCTGGTCTTGTAAACATACACATGGTTTATTTTTGTGTTTTCTTTTACTGTTTCGTGACAGAGGCCCATGGAATTTGAATCCGTGACAGTGTTGAGGAGTCAGATCCCAGGGAGGCCACGCACTCGTTGTGTTTCCTGGGACTTTGATTTTTTTCTTTGCTAGGAGGAAATTAAAAAAAAATTGCTCTGACTCCTGCCCTATTCACTGGCTACATTCATACTGGTTTTAGAAGGCATCAGGTCAGGACTGCAGTCACCATGCCATGTTGCCTCAGCAGTGCTGACCGCTATAGCTCAGTTTTGTATCTAATTGTATTTTGCGTTTTTTCTTCTATGTCTCAGTAAATTTCAGCCTGTTTAAAGAAGCAGATTAGTGTCTAGAACAGAGGAAAGGTAAACGTCTTGCAAGCAGTGAACACTTGTTTGGACTTTGTGTTCAGTGCTCCTTTAAAATCAGTGGAAAACCTTCTTGAGGCTTAACTTGTACAGGACTTGGCTCAGATGTGGCAGTTGTTACAGTGCTGGTGTTACGAGAGTTAATTCTGAAATCACCAAGCGGGTGCTTTCCGGTAGTTGAGCTGCAACCTGCAAATGTAAAACTTGGCACAGCGCGTATTCTCAAGGAGAAAGTCCTTGTAACAGGTTTACCACCCTGTCAGCAGGGGAGCAAGCCTAGCCTTGCTTGACCTCAGCAAGTCAGGAAAAAAATGTTTTCTCCACGTGAGGACCTTCCTAGACTGGCAGAATCTTTCTCCCCAAACAATAGGAAGGGAAAGCTGTGATTTCGCTTTGTTTCACTAAGGCTTGTGGGACAGAGGGAAGAGGAAAATCCAGCCATAGAATGAAGTTGGGGCTGTGTTTCTTGAAAGCCCTCGTGTGCTTCCCCTTAGCTCTTTAGCACCTAGCCAGGTCAGCTGCTTTACCAGAGCCTGCAGCAGTGGCTTCACAGCCCCTCTTTATGTGTCTTCATCGCCTCAGCTGATGAATAATGCATGCCTTCAGCTGACAGATAAAATGAAGAGATTTGTGTGTGTTTCATCTTAGTGGTGAATTAATTAATTTGGTTTCTCCTTTTCNTTTTTTTTTCTCTGGCCCTCCTGAATGTGTGGGGAGCAAGGGTGCACAAAGGCAAGGTGTGATGCCTCCTGCAGGTTCAGAGCACTGCTGTGCCACAGCAGCTATGGGAGCAGGGGCTCCTGGGGGCATTTCTCATTTGGTTTTCACTTTGTGGGGACTAGGCGTGCTCAGGCTGTTGCACAAGTCATAGTGAAAAGTGAAGGCTTGTCATGAGGGCTGGTAGTGAGTTGTCACCAGCTCTTGTAGGTGTAACTCTCAGGCCTCAGTTGGTTCTTAGAAGTCCTGTCATTTATATGAAGTGTTTCTATCTTTCATATATATATACATTTATTTATTTTTTAATTAGCAAATAAGAACAAATGCTTGAACAAATCAACATAGTATTTTCATGAAATAGGCAGGTATTCTGCAAACCAGCATCAAAGCTTGCTACACACAGCTATGACAGTGTACCCCCTTTGTAATACACATCTCCTATTCCTTTGCTGCTCCTCCAATGTCACCTATTTCTCATCTCAAGTGTCTTTGTTACTGCAGTTGTGCCTTTTCTGTAAATTTGAAAACTACTTCTAAGTCCTTGGCACTGCTTGTTCCCTGGTACCGAGCAGGACCTTCCCTGTTCCTCCATCATCGAGAGATTACATAGAGTTAAAGTTGGTAGCTTTAACAAAAGCAAAAAAAATTCGTCCTACACAGAGCAGTCAGCAATCCAGTAAAATTAGCTTTATTCAGAGCTGAAACTAGGGTTGCAGTTAAGTTCTGCAAAGGTGACAAAGCTAGGAGTTTGACTGCTTTCTCTGGCTTGCCTCTAGTCTCTATCAACAATGAAGTCTAATTTTTTTGAAATGACTAGTGATTCTGTATGTCTGAATGTTTACATTCCCTTCCTCAGAGACATTAACAATGACTTGTGTTTTTCAAGTAAGGTGAGGTTTGTTTAAATTGTCTCAAGCTGGCTATCCAGAAATCTAAGCATCCAAACTCATTGGTCCCTTATAGGCTTGTTTAAGTGACCATAGCTGAGCTTTGCCCCCCTGCACTGAGTCTCTGTAGCTCTTATGAGAAGTCGCAGCGTTAGGTAGTTAAACACAGGAAAATTCTGGCATGGCTGTTTCCTGAAAGCAAGGATACTATTGCACTTACTAGTTGCAAACTTCTATATGAAACTGTTTCTGATAAGGTGCTTTGTTTGACTACTCATTCTGCTATCCTGAGGAGTGCTTCAATATTAACTATTCCCAACTTGGGATAGCTTGCACCGTGCAGTAAAACTGAAGCTTAAGTCTGTTTGTCTGGTACTTGATCCTGGGAGATCCCGACGATCTGAGGTCTGGTGAGAAACCTAATGTTACTGTTGAGCCCTGCCATTCTGATTGCATATATCTCTGTGCCCTTTGAAACATTGCTCAGATCCGTGCTGCTGAAGGTACAGTCTCGTAAGACATAAAAAATGCTGTTCTGATAGATACTTTGTGCTTGTGCAGAATCTCATAGCACATTTTGCAAAGAAGTGCAAATGCTAGTCCTGAGTCAAAATTAGATCAGGGCTTTCTTTCCCCTTATATTTCCTTTGCAATTTAGACTGGAGAGAGGTTTCTTCTTCTCTTTATCATTTCTGCTTTGGGATAATATAGCCCTGACTTGTCAAGCAACTGCCACATCCTGCTGCAAAGGTGACTGCATTTCAAAGACAGATGAAGGATCCTGCTGTATGCTTCATGTAGGCATCGAAGTTGTAAAGAATATTGGGATATGTGACACAAGCTACACAGTTAGCATGCTGCAGAATGAGAATGGTACTTTTTATAATAGTTCTGTAAAAGTGGAAGACAGTTTTCTTTAAGATGCTGGCCAGTTGTCCTTATAGATATTTTTTTTTCTTCTTCCCTACATCATGAAAATACATGCTTGAAGAATGTTATGATAGTCATTGGGTTATTACATGTAGTACTGTTGGAAGCTCCAAATTCCTTACACAAGGTCTCACTAGAAGCAGAAAAACATTCCTAGATCATCTAGGGTGGGAATAGTGAAAAGAACAGGACACATCCCAGTCTTCAGCTGGACGTGGGAAAGTTTCGTGGTTTGCCATACAGAAGGTAACTGAATAAAGAGCTGGAGCATATAAGCACAGAGAACAGAAGTTTTGTCTGGGAAATACACAGGATGACCATATTTTCTCCATTTCCACATGCTGTGCCTTAAGAAGACTGACTGACTGTGTAGTTGCCCAGGGTGATGGTCCCGTGTGGGCTGGCAGACATTTTTTGGTTTTGTGTTTCTGTTGTTCTGGTGGGTTTTGGTAAAGGTGAAAGGTCACTTGCACTAAAGAGAAAAGGGTGGGTTTCATGTCTTCTGTGTAACCTCTGCACACAAGACAGCATGCTCTGATTTGTTGTATGACCTTGGTGAAACGTTGCCTTTCTCTCTGGCTTGTGTCCTTTTTCTGTGAAATGAGGAGAAATCCATTTATCTCCTAGGTGAGGTGGGCAGCCCTGGTGAACTTGTGTGCTTTGAGATCCCTGGCAGGGAGCCACAAACGTGTATGAAATCCCAGTGGTCCTCTTGGGCTTTAGGTGTTGGAGCCTGCTTTGGTCCTTGCTTGAAGGACAAGCAAGACACCTTCAAATTCTCGACATAGATCCCAGTAACATTTTCCCACATGGCTCTAAAACCTGAACAGGTTCTAGTGCCATGTGCCAGCGTTGGTGTTTCCACAAGAGCAGGAGAGCATTTTAGCTGTAGTGCTTGCTGAGCCGAATTACAGGCAGCCACCAGAGCCAGAGGTCTCTGATTCACCACCGCTCCCTCCCCGCTCTCACAAATTACTTCTCTTGCACTCTCTATGTGTGTGTGCGTGTTGTTTTTGCACATTAAAACATAACTACTTATACCCCTGAGTGACTTTCCCCCAAACTATGAATTTAAAGTACTTCCGACACTGTCTTTTAGAATTTGAATATAATTATATGCTTTGGGTGTAAATTGTGGTTTTGCTACATAAGAAACTAATGGAAATGATCTGCCTGTTCCTGTAGTTTACAGATTATACGCTTTAGATCTGGGGATGTATATTTAGGCTGCTTTTCTGTATGGTGTATTAAAATGAAAATGAAGTTGGTGTGAGCTATAGTGGTTGCTAAGCATGAATAGCAGGCTGATAAAGGACATTACTAAATTGATCCAGTGCTAAGGTTTACTTTATCATCTCTTAGTTTTGCACCTTTCATCTCTTTGCATTCTTGTTGATGGAGAAGAGGAGGGTGGAAAATATATTTCACAGTCTATAGAGCATCTTCTGTGTCTGCAGGAACTCAAGGGACAAGGTGAATGAATCAGAAAGACGCAAGATGTTGCTAAAAAAAGACCCTTTGCTTTTTCTGTGAATATCATATGGTAAAGAATCAGGGAAGACTTTGTTTTCTAGAGGGCTCAGGGAAAGAGTGCCATCAGGCTGACTTGCCTGTTTATTCAACCAGGCCAGGCTCCATGTAATAACTGCAGAGTAAATCCTTCTCTACACTATCCTTGGAGTGTGGTTTTGAATTCAGAACAAATTCTGAATACCTATGTCAAACAAGTCAAATGATTTGAAGGAGAGAGGAGGTGAAGTTTGCTTTTTTTCCAACAGTTTGATCTTTGGTATCATGCTGGATGACATGAACTGGACATGCTTGGTGAGTCCTTTGGTTCCTCTCTCATGGGCTGTGCTCTCCAGCCAGTGTTTTTTGTGATTCCCTGTCGCAACCAGATCCTGCAGTTAACAGCAGCCTGATGATGCCGCTGCTGCAGCTGGTTTCATTCATCGCCCCAGCCAGCGAAGATGGTACAGGGACGATATCTGGAAGTGTTGGAGTCAGGCTCTTCTCAGTGACGGCCAATGATAGGGCAAGGGGCAATGGGTGCGAGCTGGAACATAGGAGGTTTCACTTAAATATGAGAAAAAACTTCTTCACAGTGAGGGTGATGGAACACTGGAACCAGCTGCCCAGAGAGGTTGTGGAATCTCCTTCTCTGGAGATATTCAAAACCCACCTGGACGCGTTCCTGTGTGACCTGCTCTAGGTGTTCCTGCTCCGGCAGGGGGATTGGACTAGATGATCTTTCAAGGTCCTTTCCAACCTCTGATATTCTGTGATTCTGTGTTCCTGTCTAGCTGGTCCTGTAGGTTTTCTGTTTCAGCTGCCAGATGTTTCAACACACAGATGTCCTCCACCGTTGGTGAAGGCTTCCAATCATACTGTTAGGGCAAAGCAGCAAAGTACAGGAATTTTCCAAATAGCTTTGGGAAGGCAGTTACAGGGTGGTAAAGAGAGAGAACACAGAGTTCTCTAAACGGTGTCTAAACTCTGCATCAAGCACACTGGTCATTAATAATATTTCTCCCTCTCTTATCTACAGAACATAAATAAGCATGGCTTTAGAGAAGCCAAATCTACCAATGTTTTATTAAAATTGAAAATTTTCAACCCTGCACATTTTGTCCAGCAAGAAAACTGGCTTCTTAAGCATCTACTTGTGCTAGCAAAGGTTGCAAAATGGTTTGAAATCTTCCTGCCTTCTGCAGGGCAAGTGAACATTTGGCTGAAATAAGAATCGACCTGAAATTGTTGAAGAAATTCAAGTGTTTCCTAATGAAAGAGAAGAAGAGGGAAAAAAAAAAAAAAGGCTTGATTAGTTTTGATTTGGTTGTTATGTTGCCTGGACATAGCAAATGTTCTGCCAAGGTCTTCGGCTGTCTACAGTGGAAAGGTTCTCACTGTCTGGTTGAACACTTAGGAATTCCTGTGTTTATTGGATTAAAACCTCTGACTTTCTTGTACTTCCCTGAGTTAAGGTGATCATTTGAGACAGTTGCACTCCAAAGATTATTGGAGCATGTGGATATATAGACACATTTTCTGACCTCCAAGAGCTTTGGGTCTTCTAGT
The DNA here is from genome assembly GCA_013400055.1 of Nycticryphes semicollaris. NCBI lineage: Eukaryota > Metazoa > Chordata > Aves > Charadriiformes > Rostratulidae > Nycticryphes > Nycticryphes semicollaris. The sequence continues at coordinate 82,379 of VXBJ01007792.1, read as the reverse complement.
ACTCATTGAGGTAAAAGTGGAAAGAGTAGGTAAAAACTGACATTTTCCTTTTTTCTTTGTTCATTTTGATTTAGTTGTCTAGTGATAGCCATTCTTGTGCTTTTTTTCACATTCTGATTATTCTACTGGTAATTATGATGTCCTGGGCTTTCACAGAAGAGTTTGTCATTCACTGATGTCCACCGAGTGCAGTGTTTAGGAATGCTGGTGGCCTGTGTCTAGACATTTGCTTCCATAACCTCTCCCATAACCTCTCTGTAGGATTGCAGGAGAACCCCCTGCTCCCCTAATGTCATCTTTTCTTTGCATTTAAGTAATGAACGCCAAAGCTATTCCAAGTTGCTTTGATCTTGCTCCCATCTGCAGTCCAGCATATTTCCCTCAGTGTAGGTTTGTGAGATACTGATGGCTTTGAATGCCTTTTCACTTTTTATTATCTCACCACGGAGTCTGCTCTCCTTCCTGTGCCCTCATGCATTCAGAGGCAGTTCATTAGAGGCAAGGAAAAGGCAAAGAAATTAATTTTCCTTGAGAAATGTATTCAGCACCTTATGCAGGCTTGAAGAAGAGAAACAGAGCATAGAATTCTTACTGTCTTCTTTTTAAATTTTTTTTTCTGTGGACAATCTGGAGGAAAGTGTCTGTGCCTTGCAAGCATCCCTTGCTTTTCTGACACTTGGCATCATGAGGATGCCAGGCTTGTAGTAGTAGTAGTACTGGAACAGAGTACGGTGGTGGGTGTTCCTGTCCTTTGGAATCAATGTGTATTAGCTCAGTAAAATAAATAAAAAAAAAGGATGTATCTTGTAACAGAAGTATCAGGGTGCCAAATTCTGCTCATATAAATGTCGGTAGTGTATATCTAAGCTTATTTCATTTCAGCTAATTATTATCCAGACAGGTTGGTTTCTACGTAACAAGCCATAGATTCAGGCTACTTTTCCTGGTTCAGTCATTAGGAAAATATACACTGGCCAAAGGAGCAGCCTCCCCTGCTGGACTAATTAATACTTGATAGCTTATTTGTAGCAGCAGTGAAAACTTGAGCCCGTTGTGGATTTCTTGGTGAGAACTTTTGCCATTGATGTCAGAGAAGCTAAATCCCACTTGGCAATGGGCAATGCTGGAAAGGTTTTTCCTCAGCAGCAGCACTGAGCAGAACTGAGGACAAGAACCCCCAAACTTTTTCCCTAGCTCTGCCACTGGCTTACCTGGACATACTGTAGGAGCACATCATGTTTTGCCAGATGTTTCAGTTTCCCTGTGCTGTCATACAGAAATGTGATGAGTATTTAAAATCTCTGGTATAATCCATCTGAGAGGAAAAACACTGTATTGTTGTGTAGTGTTCTTTCTCAAGATACCAGAAAGATATTTTTGAACTTTAGACGGGATATTTGAATTTAGAGACCACCATAGTGCTGTGGTTCCTGGTAATGTTCCTTGCCTGAATTCATCCTTGTAATGCCCTGAGAGGGATTAGTCCCTTTTCATGCAGCCAGATCTACAAAGAAATACTCATCCTCGTCCCAAGAATGCAGTGTCAGGAAAAAATGGGGGATGCCTGGGTTGTGTGGTTAAAAGCAGTGGGTTTTTCCAGTCATTTCTTTGTGGGAGCAAGTGCTTCTCTGCTGCTGGTGACTGTTTCATTTACTGCTTCAAGGAGCATTATGGACATGCGTTTCTCTTTGCTGGTTCTGGTATTTCAGGGGGATTTTTTACTCCAGTAAACCAAAGAGCTGACTACATCACTCCAATCTCTGCTTTCAGGGTCCCTGTTCACTGTCTTTTGCTTCTGTCGCAAGTTGGATTTTATCTGCAACTGTCCAATCAATTCATTTTACCAAAAATTGTGAACAAAGTTATTGAGGTGATTTCAGCTAGCAAGGGGAAGAAGAGGTGAAGGACAGAAGAGGAGGAAGATAGAAATTAAGCTGAAGTGTAAATCAAGTCAAGGGCACAGTTCCCATTCTTTCTTTCTCTTTAATCAGAAATAAAGGAGACAAGGATTATCAGAAGAACCATTAAAGATCCAAGTAGTTCTCGACAAAAGACACAAACAATTTGAAGCTGAAGGAAAAAATACACTGAAGAAACAGGAAAAGAAGGAGTATCAGAGCTCAGCAGCAGGATTACCCTGTTGGCTCCTCTTGATCTGAGCTGAGGAGGTTCAGGCTGTAAGTTCTGCAACTTGCCCACCGGAACCCGGTGCTGCTGCTGCTCAATGTGGTCTTTTAGCCATACACTTTATTGTATTATAATATTGTATTATTTATTTATTTATCTTGGACCTGGACTTGAAAGTATTCTGTATGTTTTTATAAATCCATTTACTGTGATGATTGAAACATCCATTTAGCTTATTTTTTACTTTTTCTTTTTTTACCATTGTCTGCGTTCTTGGAAGTTTTATTGCCAATATCCAGAATGAGACATTAATACATTTAGCTTATTACCTACCGGTCTAAAAAGACAAGGTGCTTTTTAAGAAAAAATATATTCTATGGAGGGAGCCAAGGTGGCTTCTGCTCCTGCTCGGCATAGGAAGAGCTATGTGATGCTTCATTTCTATTATTAAGAATGTCACTGGGGCCGGCTGGGGTAAAGGCTGGGCTGTACCACAGCCTGCAGTGGTGCCTCAGGGGGTGTGCTTGCCCTGCCTGTGCTCCCCTGGTGCCCAACAGGAGACAAGGTCTGTTCAAATGCGGTGTCTAGTAGCAGGCATTTTTGTCACGGCACCCCCACATGCACACATGGGGATATGTGTAGTATTTCTCCTTGGGGAAGTTTGCTTCTCTTCAGAAGTCGTATCTGTTTTTTACCTTTCAGCCAAGGTTTAGGATGATGTGTAATTCATGTCCATAGGGAAGCTGAGTTCAGATTCAGGTAAGGGCTAGGGGCTGTGTTGTGGAGACTATTTCCCCCTGAATACTCAGTAAAGACAGAGCAGTCATATCTTCAGGAGCTCTTTGTTTCATCTTTTATCCCATTTCACAACATGAGCGACCATCCTACAGACACCCTTTTCTGTAGCCTGTCTGCATTTCCTGTTGGGAGTCAAGGGCATCTCCTAGGGAGGCTGATTCAGTCCCTGGCCATCATGCAGTTGAACTCCACTGTGTTTACAGAAATCCTAATTAGTCAAGAAGTTTAAAATACGGCAATAGAGAGTCCCTGATGTGATGTGACAATGCAATGTCATCGTTTTACGGTGCAGTGCTAATGGTTTCTGATTATTTATAAAATAATTATAAAATTGTAAAATTCAATAATCATTATTACTTATATGATCCTCATACCAAAAAAACCCCAAAATGCAGTGGATGGCTCTTGTAAAAGATGAGATTTCTGTTATCTTTGCTATTTCTGCATGTTTTGGAGTGAACCACAGAAAAACAGTGCAGTCATTCCAGAAGAGGTTTTAGGATCCTGCCATGCAGATCTAGGCTCTATAAGTGCACGGACAAGACTGTAGCTATAGAAAAATCATTTGGAGTCTTATAGTCTAGAGTCTTGTAGTCTACAGTCTTCCAGTAGCAAAGATTCAGGAACTAAAAAAGATTTTTGGTTCAAATTACAGTTGAGTCATGGCTTCTGTCGGTAATCGCTGAGGACAAGGCTTGGAAAATGCATGAGTGAATGTAGAAATTCACTGATAAAGAAATCCTGCATTAGAGTTGAGGTAAGCAAGGGACTAAACTGTCCTGGAATGCTGAGCTGCAGATAAACTTACAGCACAATCAATGATATGTCAGCACCAATTTTGGGTAGATGGTGATACATGATTAGAAGAGACATATCCAACCTGAAGGAAGAAATTAATCTCACAAGATTATAAGAATTGCCATACACGTTGGTCCATCTGGTCTGGTGTTCTGTCTCTGGCTGTGGCCAGTGCCAGATGCTACAGATGGATGCAAATAACCTCTTTGATGCGTTTAATTGTATATCCCAAGGGAGGGTTGTAGTTTTTTTCCTTGACCTCACAAATGATGATCACCTTATGCTGTAAAGAACTGAGAAGGAGACTCGTTGCAGTTTTATCCTAGCTATAATAATTTCACATGCCATTCTTTATTAATAAGTCTGTTTCTTATGCTAACTTTTTGCTTAGCTATTTTTACATCGCTGTCTCAAAGCATTTTATATAGCTTCTTAGAGCATCACAGCGCTGAGAGAGGACAGGCAACCAGGTTTTGTATTTCTTGTTCAGAGAAAATGGGGCATGGAGAGGGAACACAGTTTGCTGAGTCGGAAACCATTGCCACGTTTGAACAGCCTGAGTTCTGTTGAAGTCCCTGGGTTTGCTGCTTTCTGTCACTTCACTGCAGGCCATCAGGGTGCCTAAGCAATAGGTGTTGGAACTTAATATTGAGTTTAGGCTACCTGAATACAGACGTGCGTGGAGTCAAATCTGACAGTGATGTCCACTACACTGTTCACATTGCTTTTATTTGGTGGCATGACTATGTTTCTGTCTAGGATTTCCTCGCAGAAATACATGCACAGGGTAGGAGGCACATGCATGTTTAGTCTGACATTATCAAGAGGTGTTGACCATCATGGTTAATCCGTGCACATACCTCAAGTCCAGTGTGTCTCAAATACTTTTGACTTACTGTTTGTGGGCAGATTGTTGGTACAGTGCATGTACATCGGGTCTTTCTGGACTATTTGGGTCACTGCACATGCATTGTAGTATTGACCTGGGCATGAGCACTGGAAAAGCGGATGTCCAGAAATGCCAGACACATGGAAGTAACTCTCTAGCTCCCTCGGAAAGAACTTCCATATAGAAAAATAAGGCGTCTTTGAGGAAACCTGTGCATATGGCAGCCATACCTCTGTCTCTTCCTAATGGTAACCTGCACCAGGGAGTTCTGAGGATTGGAGATGCAGTATGTGCGTGTGTATGAGAGGGAGAAACTACACATTGCTTAGCAGAAAATCTGGATTTGTGTGCATTTCTGTGTATTAAAAACAACCTCAGCCATGCTAAATGCTGACAGAAATGTTTTCTCTTCGGCCTCCAAACTGCATAGGTGTTAAGCCTGTTGTGTTCACTTTCAAGCAGCAGCTGCCATGTATTCACAGTGTTTCAGTTACAGCCTATGTTGTGTAGAAGTAAGTACTTTCTATTTAGTGTTTTCACCTAAAGCCTCCCAAAGAGCAGCTTTCAGATAAGAATACCCCACAGGGAAAGAGGCAGAGGGATCTAAGCAAGGAATATGGAAGCAACAGCTTCTGAGTATGGGTCCCGTTTTGACCCTGCCTTCTGCTATAGCTCTAGATGAATCGGAGCTTCACCTCTTCTTGTGCTAAAATCCCAGGTAGTAATGGAGAGTTGAAATACTTGCTTATTTCCGAGTGGCTTGGGAGGCAGAGAGAGCCTGATCATAGCTTTGCCATTACAAATCAGAAGACATTTGGCATCAGGACAGTCTGGTGTGCTGGCACTATGCTCCCAGCTGGCTAGAGGTCACTTCAGTTCTTTTGTCAGCAGAGTCCATACTTGCATGGTTAAAGAAGTAGTTCTGACTTGTGGATCCCAGTTTCCCCCTCAGTTGTGGTAGCGTGCAGGGTGTTCACGTGCATTTGGATGAAAATCTTTATTGATCTCTTGTATTTGTCTAGCAGGTAGCAGACTCGGCAGCAGAAAGGGAATGCCAAGGAAATTCTGGCTTGGGCTGAAAGGACTACCCTGTCTTGTAACCTATGATGTGTGTTGGGTAGGGTACAGAGAATGAAGAGCTGTCACATCTAGTTTATTCAAAATTTCTTTTTTTCCATCTATGAAATGAGACAAAAGCCCAAACTGTTGAAAATGTTGACTTGGCTATTCCAAGGATTTCAGGGAGGGTTGGTCCAACTGTCTTCTTTCAATAGCTACTGCTTAAGGGAGATAGATCATATTTTTATGTGAAACACCCAAGTAGCCAATGCAAAATAATGATAATGCAGTCCTTTATTCTGTGCACAATTGTACCCATTGTATACACTTGCTTATGACTTAAAACCACATGCAGCAACTTAAACAGAAAATCGTTAAACTTCTATAGGAAAAAAATAACATCATTAAAAGATGTTTTCCCACAATTCATCCCTTCCCTAAAATGCCTGGAGCCCTCAGATTACCTCTGCAACAACCTTGCAGAATTCATCATCAGAAGCAAAACTCCTTCCATGAAACCAAGCCACAGATGGCTTGGTTTCTATAGACACCATACTAAAATATCGCTCACAATAAAACCATCCAAAGCTTTGGATTTTACAAACCTGTGGTGCAGAATATAGACCAATGCGGCAAAGTCATCCAAAGCTGCAAAAGCCTCATGGAACCTAAGCTGGTGAGACCAGAAACCTGCTGTGTACTTATGGTGAACCATGGTGTACTCATGCGTACGATGGTGAACTCTCACCGACACTCAGTAAATAGAAACATCCAGTTAATGGTGGGAGAACATTTTTCACAAATAACCATTCTAAACCATCAGCCCTCATCCTCAAGGGAGTCCTTCAGAACAGTTTCAAAGGAAGATCTTAGAAACTAAAATTTTTAACTCTGTTAGACTCTAAAAATCAAGGACTCAGTATAGCAATATTGTTTTATAGTATGTTGTATTTCTGCTTACATCCTGCTGCCTGTGAACTCCTTCATGTCCTATAGACAATAATTAGTTCTCTCTCTGTTCCACTGGGGGAGAGAGCATATTACCTCTCCTTTTGCTAGTACCGTTCCCTGTGGATCTGCAGGCAGACATAACCTGTTCCCATAAATTGACTAATTTAATAGCTAACAATGTTAAATTCAGAGCTGCTAGTCTAATCCTGCATGCTGCTTTGAAAACTGCTGCTACTCTTTTAGATCCGAACCGGGTTTGTGTTCCTTGTGTTTTGCATTTTGTCCTTCTCTAGCAGTAGGTCTATTAAAGGCAAACCTTGCTCATTTGTATCCTTTGATCATCACGGGTATAACAATATCATTACAAGAGTTTCAATCTTTGACATTTTATAACTTCATTAAGTATTTATTTATTAAGCTTTGTAAACAAAACATGCTTTTTAATGAAACTTGAAGCCTTATTGTTAAATGCCTAAACTTGTTTAAAACCAAATATAGAACAATTCCTATAAATAGTTTACTTCTGATGAATTATCCTTCAGTGGAAAATTCTCAACCACTGCTAGTGATAAAAAGATTTGGACACAAAAGCAAACAAAAATGAACATCTATGCCATTAGAACCATTCTGAAAGCCCGGGTTACATGAGCATTAATCCATTTAGAAGGCTCCCAGAATAGTTGCTGTTATTTCTCCCTTACTCAATACAGTGGCTTGAACAGCAGGAGGAATGAGAAATGTTTCTGGATCTTAGTTGTAGGTGACTGGGGCTCTGGAAGCGGATATTCTCAACCACGCTCTTTTCTGAAGTTTTTTAGCTTTAAGAAGGATTGTTTGTGGTATTATAAATCTGTAGATGGGATTGTAATTGAGAATTTTTAAATTGAAATTGGTATCAGTGGGATTCTGGGAAAAAGCATGCCAAGACAATGGAGCAGTGTCATGCATCAGTAATAAGGGCACGGTATTCTTTCAACTGCCACTGTGGAACAAACCCAGTCCTGTAGGTTTTTCCAAACCAGGCTGTGGTTTTGGACTTCTTAAAGTAGTGTTCATTCTGTTACGAAAACATTGCAGTGTGAACTTCCTCACTCATTCTACACCAAGAAATTCCATTCTGTAACCTGCTACTGGAGCAAGCCCGACCTGTGGCTCAATTCCACCTTCGCTGCTAGGTGTTTAAAGCTAGACAAATTTAAAGGCCAAACAATTCACTGTTTAGACAATATATTGTTTAGGATAAACAATATGATAAGTTAATGTAACACATTACAATACCTTGTTCAGGCACATATAAGACACATTTGCATAAATGAATAATCATTGCATGTCTCTACACATTGTGGATTTGCATACCTAAACTAGATGTTTTAAAATTTGTTTCTCTGTGGCATTTATCAAATGGAGTATATAATTTTGATGAGGTCACAGATGTGTGGGATAGCATTTCGTCTTCGTTTTGCAAGATTTCTGTCTGTGCCAGTCTTACCAAACTCTTGCTAATGTCATTGATATACAGCTGTCTTGATCTTCCATTTTCTGGTTTTACAGTCTTAGCCAAATTATGCAAACTACTTACTGCACTTTCCTCCTGTGTATGGGAATTACGATAGTGACCCAGCTTTGTAAAGCATTTTGAGATACATAATAGGTTTCGATTACGTAAAAGTCAAGTACTACTGTAGGTGTACACATAGAAAGAATGATGTATGTCTGCATATAGACATTACTTTTAGAATGGAGACCTTGGGTTTACCCTTAATTTACCTTTCCTAAAATAATGTATACCAGAAGCTTAATCCTTTGCATTGCATGGCTATTGGGCTAGGTATTTGGGGATATTTTGAAAGTGGATATTCGTTAACACCATGATCTTATCCAGTTCCTCATTTAATCTATATTGAACTGCCTAAATGTTATTCATATTCTCCTACCACCAGCAAGTCAAGGTCTTGGGGAAACAGACTTGATGCATTCTGTTTATCCCTGATAGTTCATCATCTAAGATAAGCCAGGGTTGTCTGCAAAGTGCAATCTCATCAGGCAGGCTCCGATAGCATCTGACTTGACTTTTTTGCTTATTCCATTAACATGACTGTCCTGGAGATCTGGAATGCTCAGCTTCACCATGCTGGCAAGAGCAAATGATTAACCTGGGAGTGAGATTTAGCCACCATTGGCTCCATTAAACACGGCAACCCTTTTAATTGTTACACTGAACCTCTACAAGGTTGTACTCCTGCAGAGCTCTTAAACAAGAGGGAGAGGAAGGATTGGAGTGCAGTGGCTTTTGTGACAGCTGGGCATCATTACATCACACTTCAAAACGATCTTAATTCACGTCTCAAGAAAAATTCTACTTGCTCCCTTTTTATTGTTGTTGTTGTTGATTTCCCATATGGGTATTCCCTACTACTGGCATTTTAGAGGTAAAAGGCAAGTAGAATCCTTAATTCTTATTCATTGGGCTTACTTCCTACAGCTTAAATAGCTCTGGGGAGAGACTGAAGCAGTTACCACCGATGTGTAACACGCAGCAGCAGTGGTCAGGACCCCTTAGCATTCCATGTCTCTTCCTGCAAAGTGTGCACCAGTAAAGCAGTTCATTTAGGGTGTCCTTAAGCTGTACAGTTCATCATTTGTACATGAAATTGTGGACCTGTGAATAGCTACCCCCCTAGAAACACTGGTTGGTAGGTTTGGTAGGAAGGTAGGCTGTGGAAAATTTAGTCTTTGTTGTGTCCACATTGAAAGAGAATGCGAACCTTGTTTCAGTGCTGGCATTTGCAGAGAAGAGAGGAGAGGGAGAAAGCGCAGCAAGGAGTGGGTTAACTCCCTGCCTTTCTAAAGAGCTGGGCTGGAAAACATTTTTCAACTTACCCTTTCAATATAGAGGTTTTGATGCTTTTTCTGTTCCGCAGGCTTCAAAATGGATTTGTTTTTCATGTTCTAAGGGGTTTTACTACAGTTATAACCATTTTGATAACAGTTCCAATAACATTTTTGATAAAAGAATTAGCATTTTAAATGTTTTAAAAATGAAAAAAAAAAATGTTGGAAAGTAAGATGTTGCCGTTTAATTTAAAAGACCACTTTTAAGTTTAAGAAGTCTTTAGCTTTAAAACATTAAAGCAACTCTGCTATCTAAGAAAATCTGCACCAGAATGCTGCCAAAGGAAGCAGAGGCTGGGAGGGGAGGAGGGACAGGGTGGTCCTTCAGATTTCACTGTAAAGAATCTCCCTTGGATAGGAAATATGCTTGTCCTAGAGAAGCACGTTTCTAGGTGATGCTCAGTAGCATTTACAGGTGTGACAGGAACAAGTTAAGTGGATTGAGTTGAATCACCTTATGTTTATTCCTGACATGTAATATGGAAGCTTTTTAATCCTTTGCCGAGCATAGCTACTTATTAATCTTCCCCAAAGGAGCAGAAATCCCCAAAGGCCATAGTTGACCATAGTCCACTCTGGTTTTAGAAACAGCCACATCCATGCCCAAGATTTTCAGGGGAGTCCAATCCTTTGGGTTATTACTCTTGCTGTATGACACAGATGAGAATTCCTGAAGTTCCTTCAGTATGGTTTATCAGTGTCTGCCAGTGATGGGGAGAAATTATGAGACCAAATACTGCATCTAACGGACAATATCTGTAAAGCTCCACTCCACAGCAATGCATAGGTCCTGCTGATGCTGCATGGTTTGTGTTGAGATCCAAGAAGGACAGTGCTGCTACTCTTCTTCCTCCTCCATTCCAGGCTGCAAGCCTCAGCATTTCAGAGCATGGAAATTGTCTTTTTAACTGGCTCCTGCAGTTAGGAGAGAGAGAGCTATACAAAAAGTTACGTAAGGTACTTTCACAGATACCCAGCACTGTCTGTTTCTCAACTATTAAGTGTGTAAATACCATAGGATTTTTCTCCTCATCTAATGGGCAGGCAAGGTACCACTTGACAGTGGTTTCCTCTACATCTGATTTTTGGACAGTTCTGTCTGAGCAAGAAGCTGTGGATTGGCCTCACAGAGGGTGACGCTGATAAAATAGTCAATGAAGAATACTTCCGATGTTTCCCAAGCTTAAATAATGTGTTCACAATTTAGTAAATTTGCACAAGAAAAAGTGAGACTGGACATTACATACTGCCAAAACTTTCTGTAAGTTCAGATACAAAAAGAGAGTGCTGGTTCTGATCCTAATTCTGTTCTGCTGTCTTTAACAGCAACCTTCCAGGGTTGATACCAGTAATAGCAGAATGTGGGCCATTTTACTTGTTTAAAAAAAATACAAACTGCAGGCAGGTAATTGATTTTTAGAAGCTTTCTTAGGCTATTGTTTTTACTTCTTCTTATGGTGCAGGGGACTTTTTGCCTGACATAGGAGTGTGCAGCAGAGCAAGGCGTATTCTGGGGCGGAAAGTGGGTGTTTGGGAGGAGGAGGGTGATGGAGAGGGGCAGATGGGTGCCGCAGTGCCTCTCTGACTCAGCCAGGCTCATTTATCAACTGTGTATGTTAGGGAAATCATACATTCATTAGGCTGGAGATCTGAACAGATGAGGTGAAAGTCCTTTGCCTTTTACTTCATGTTGACTCTGGTGTTAATATTTTAAGACACACAGGATAACTTCTCAGTAGGTATCAATATATTGACTCACTCTACTCAGTGACTGTAGCAGAGCTATGCCAGTTTATACCCAGTAGGGATCTGACACCCTCTCTCTGTTTTTTATCTGCTTCAGGTGTCTTAAAAAACAGAAAGGAGGAGAGTAACAGATTGCATATGATCTAATTTCTTCCCTGGTCTGTCCGGTGTGTCAGCCTTTCTGTGACAGAATCCAAGGGAAGCTGTGATTTGGAATAATAATATATTCACTACCTTGCAATGCTACAGCAAAGCTCCAAGCGGTTTGTGTCCCCTTCCTCCCCCCTTCTCCCCCTAATCTTAATATGAAATCTTATTTGGTAACTCAAAAGAGGACAAGATCAAAGGACAGGTATCATGTTCCTTGCAGACGTGGAAATATATTGCATTTATGGATGAACTCACAAAGAAGCAGGGGATCTAGAATAATTAAATATCAGTATTAATTATACTAAATCTGTCAAATTCTATTCTTAACTGGGTGGTGTTTCCTTATCCCTCTGGCATAGGAACAAGAAGATGGTTCAGCATGGTGTTGGGGAGTCTCTGCCACACAGGGGCCGTTGACAAGGCAGTGTGACAGGTCTTTCATTGCTAGAAGGAACCTGCTGTTTCAAGGCTTATCCCTAGAAATGAGGATTTGCTGTCCTTTCACTGAGCAGTGCGACACTGGCTACTGTCATAGGCACATACTGGACTATGTGGACCTAGATTTCATCCGTTCTGGCATTTCAGCACTGAGCTCGCTCTTCTTGGGGCTAGGGGGCAGGTTGTTACTTATGGAAATATTTTTGATATTAGGCATGCAACTGGGAATCCTCATCACTTATTGTCACTGACGTTGTCAAGTGTTAATCCTCCTTTCTGGCTGTGTCCCAGTTCTATTATTTTTATCCTGACTCTTTGAATTCTTCCTGCAGGCTTGCTTGGGTACTGACTTCTTCTTCATGTCTTGGCCTGCACTGTTTCATCATGCTTTTGTGAACTGCTCATCAGCTTCCAGGGTCCACAGCAAAGGCATTCACACCTCAGGCAAAGCAGGGAGAGCAGAATTAAACCACCACTGAATGCTTTTGATGCTTCTACTAAGTAGTGTGGTTTGGGCTCAAGGCTAATAGCGAAGCAAGGTGGTATAACTGAACAAGCAAAGGCTTTCTAAAGATAGTGCCCTATTCACCCTGCCATTCAAGGAACAGAGCAGGATTGCTCTAAGGTTGGGAATTAGTGAGCGAGTTCTCTTTTAGTCCTTCAGGTAGCTGATAAAACTGGCACAAATGCGGGAAAGCTTTTAGGGAGGTGTCAAGTGTGGGAATGCAGTGTGCTGGATAATACGCTGCACTTGGGCTTTGGGATTAGGAGATACCACTGCCAACTTTTTAATGCAGTAGCTAAAACTCTCAGGTTTAAAGGATTAATACCATTTATTTGCTTCATTTCCTTCCTCCCCCAAACCTGTACCCCCCAGAGCAAAACTTTTCTAATCAGCATGTAGTTCCTGCTGAGCTAGATGGCTTTTTTTTTTTTTTTTTTACACATTTTTTTCTATATTGAAAAAGCCTGAGAAGGAAAAAAATGGGAGAAAAAAATGGGAGAGGAAAGCTGAAGCTCAGGTAAGGGGAGTTGGCACATGTTTTTGTAATTGATTTAACTCTTTCTGTCAAGTGCCTCTCAGTTACTTTTCTGCTAGCATGCCTAGGGTAGAAGTGATTTTTTTTTTTTTTTTTCTGTAGCAAAGGTCTGTGCATTTGCAGGGGAGGGATACTCATTCAGGTGCCAGGCCTTTAGTATGGTGTCATGGCATGAAGATTTGCGAGACCTAAGTCAAGCAGTAAAGTTTATTTGGTACTTTAAAGTTACATATAGTTGCTAGAATTTTTTTTCTAGATACAAGAGGTGAGTTACTTGTACTTTATTATGCGATGGATGGCAGGTTAAAATCCTAATTTCCATCTCCAGTTACAAAGCAGAAATATGCAAGAGCATACACAGAGTTACAACAGTGTATCCATAAGCAAGTGCAAATGAGATAAATTATTATTTGCAATTTCACAGCTGTTTATATGTCTAGAGCCAGCTAAAACTACCCCACCAAAATAGGACAATATAATTTATTCAATTTCCCTGAAAATTGAGTTTCATAAGGAAACTAAGAATCATAGGATTACTGAGGCCTAGAGAAAAGCAGCGTCTCATCCAGGTGCACAAAACAGTTTGGCTACAGAACAAGTGGAATCCAGGAGCTACAGCACATCCCAGGTTTGCTAGACTGAGCCATATGTAAGTGGTAGCAGTGGTAGAGGGCTCCTGTTATGGTTCCATTTATTTTTAGATTTATACCTTTAATCTCAAATTGAGTAACCCACCATAGCACTTGGGGAATGATAACCAACTTTAATATCCTGATGATACATTTCCTAGATAACTACATTGATTGACACTCTAGAAGGAGCCTAGCTAGATAGAGAAGCTGTATTGTATCTCATTTCTGTGACACCAAGAGCTTGGCTGACAGGATCTAGCTATTAAAAAAAAAGTGTGTGCAAGATCATTGTAATGAACAAGCTCTATGTACAGAGAGGTTAAGAAACACCCTTTTGTGGCCTCTACATTGTGAATCTGAGACCAAAAATATGTAGGACAAGTGGGCACTGCGCGGCTCTTTGATTTGGAAGAGCCAGATTCTTGTAAATTGCTGAAGCGGATGGTGTATTTTCCCCATGAAGGGTTGTCCTGTGCAGTAGCAATACATTCATGTGGGCCTCACATCACTTAGCTTCAAGTGACTTTACATGTGGATTTTTCCTTGAGATGCTGCCCCAGAGCACTAACAGAGTCATGTTCTAAATTGCTTTCTTTGGGATGTTTGGCATTAGTTGCCTTTCTTCATCCAATCTAGTCTTGCCTTCTCAAATTCTTCCCCAGCTCCTCTCCTTGTTTTCCATCTGCAGCTTCTCCATCCCTGCAGATGGCTGTACCCCACATTTAGGGCTTTATCTAGACATACATATTTAGCTATGTGTAGGAACTACAAGTTACTTTTTATTTATTTACTTTGAAAGATTCCCTTGGAGAACTTGGCTTCCATCTGTTGAAAATGCTACCTAAACTTGTCCTCCCTGATGGAGGCTTGAGGGAAGGGAGGGGAGCTTCTCTCCCTAACCAAGCAGCTTATATTTAGCTAAGGAAAAAAATAACCCAGATCTTTGGACTACCTGTGGAGACAGACAGATTAGGCTCTTGATGACCAGGGTTCCCACTTCTTACATTCATCAGATCTAGGCCAGGCCCATGGAGCAGCTTCTCCTCCCACTGTAACAGCCACCCCAGTCCATGATAAATGCTACTTTCGGAGGAGGAAAGGTTGGAGGGAGAAGAAGAAGAGTGAGAGTCCTATTTCTTCCTTTCCATCTTTTCTAATTGCTTTCACATAGAAACTAAACTGCAGCCCCCTGAGCACCTTGAAGGATTAAATGCTGATCAAAGGCAGGTTTAACCATATCCCCAGGACAAGCTGCTTAGACACCAAGCAGCACAAGCCGTGGGTTAGCACAGCAACCAGAAAAGCAGAATAAATTAACAATTATCATTTCGACATGAACAGAGCAGAGTTTTGGAAGAGGAGGCACTGGGACTGTTCGGGGGAGCAGAGTATGGGGGATGCAGATGGAAATGAAGTCAACATTTATCTCATACGTATAGCCCGGAGACAAGCTCTGCTTCTGATCTTGGCTGATTGCTGGCATCTGCTGCCACAAAATGCCTTTTCCCTCCTCAGGTTTGGGCTTTCCAGCATAATAGCATTAACGGCATTAGATAGGAGTTTGTGTTATTAGTTACAACCTAAGGGAGGAGGAAATCTTTGGGGGATAAATTAGCAGACCCCTCAGCTATACTGACTGGCATTCAGCCCTTTAGTTCCTGCCCACTCTGTTCCAGCCCAGCTTTTTAAAGGCTTGCGAAACGTTGAGTATCTTATTCATCTGTTTATTTTGCAGTGATTTCCCCTAACAAATTCTGCACTTACAGTTTCTGGCTTGGACATAATCAGAGCACATACTTCTGCTTCGGGTTTTCCTAGCACTGGGAAAATCTGGGGAAAAAAAGATGCACTGACTTATTTAGCTTTGAGGACAGATGACAGAGAAAACTACTTACTGTTAGTGCTATGTTAGGGCTATGAAGGATCAGAGAGCAAATGTATCTCATTCTCATAGTCTTCAATAATGTGGGACTGAGGGGCCAGCCAGTAACATAGAGGGGAGGTCTGAAAAGAAGCATCATTTTGCACTGTGAACAAAACCTACATCTTTATACCATCTATTGCCACTGAGCAGCAGGACCCAGTTCATACATTTACCCAAAATAGTAACAAGTTGCTGGTGTAAGACCCTGGATTGTGTGCAGCCTTCTTCCCAGAGCAGGAGGAGAGATGCAATAACTCTTGCCTTCTTTCTTGAAGCCCAACTCCGAACCTTTTGCGGGCTGTGAGCATGGTGGCAGGCTAGTGCCGCTGTAAGAGGAGAGCAGGGAAGGGAAGAGGGAGGGAATATGCAGGATCTCTACTTCTTCCCTCTTAATCTGGGATACAATGAAAGTAGAGAGGGTCACAAATCCTGTTTACAGTCTGAGTTCACTCCCTGCCCTCATGGACAGTGACTCAGAGGCACATTCAGTCTCTAACAGAGGGATAATCAAATCGCATGCTTCAAGTCATTATCTAATCACTGTAGAGGTCAGGAAGGAGTCTCTCCCCATGGTGCCTGGCTTCACTGGATGAGCCAAGCATACTTCAAGCTCTTTTCACTCCCTCAGTGGAGTTCAGAGGCAGAAGGCAGTATTTGATGGACCATCACTCCAATTCAGCATGAAAACCCAACATTCTTCTGAAAAATCAGCGGTCTCATAAGAGAACCTCTCTTGCACACTGGTGTGGAACAGGCAAAAGGCTCTAGCTCCCTGTTCAGCTATCAAATATGAATGTGAGCAGCATGAGCAGCAGAAGCCTTTCATGAAGGTATATCTTTATTTGTGCTAAATAATGAAAGGAATTCCTTATGAGTGAATAAACCTGCCAAAAGGATTCAACTTGCTCACTAAGACTTCCTTTTTGCTGTGAGGCTTCAGTGCTGCATAGATCAGACGCCGTCATTCGCTATAACATTAGCGATCCTTTACAAAGAGAACCTAAATAAAAGTACCACATTATCTCACTTGTCCTACTTGAAGAAAAAACACACACTTCTTTGTTTTGACCCCTTGGATGGTTTTCTTTGCATGAAGAATTTGGACTAGGAACCTGACAGTCTCAAAGTGTTTGGATTTGAAGAGTGATTTACTGGTCCATCAAAGGCTTGGAAAACAAAGAGGCCAAGCTCAGAGACTAAGAAGAGGTCAGTTGTTTTTAGTTCCTGGTGCTTATTCTGCTCCTGAATTATTTGATGTATACCAAGGGCATTCACCCGGTCTAGCCACAGAGGGTCATCTAAACCTTGGATTCTGGGATGAAAGGAAGAGGCTGAGCTGTGCATGCCTTGGGGAAGTCTAGTGAAATGATGGCTTTGTTGAACTGGCATTAGTAAAGTATACAAGGGTATTCCCTCAAACTCAAGTGTTGGATTGTGTTAGAACAACTGGTAGAAGAAAAAAGAGAGGTCAAAAGAGCTTGTGGAAGGAAGGGGAGGGCTTGCCCAACACTTTTTAATACTCTGGAATTTTTATGGCTTTAAAGTGGTTTTGTTCCATTTTGGAAACAATCAGTTGTCCATGACCATGTCCTCCATAAGCTAAGCAAAACTTTGCCATGGCTTCTGTAGATCTGTTGTGACTCTGTGAGTTGTGTTGTGCTAAGATGTGCCTCAAGAATTTTTACGTTTCTTCTCAACCCTCATGATGAATTAGGGAAGTGCGATTAACTCTGTTTGCAAGCAGGAAAGCAGGATTGTCAGACCTTAGCTAAATTTACCTCTGCACACATACTGTATTGCCCCACGAAGTCTTGGTCTCCCAGTCATTTCAGTTTTTTACCAGGATGAGATCATGTGGCACCTCCCCACCCTCTCATTTTTCCAGGTTTTCCATTCATGAAAACTAGGGTGTTAAGTGGGAGGGTTGACATGTACCCAGTTCTTGCCCTAGTTTGGATTTGGGACAGAGTTAGGGCACAAACATGGTCTTTGGAGCATGGAAGCTCCCCAGAGCTTAGCACATGCTCCTTCCTTTTGGGCTAGGAGCAAAGAGTGAGCCTGACAAAAATTGCCTTTTGTCTGCCTGGAGTAGATGGTGCAGGAGCAGAAATAGCTGTGACTGATGGCACAAAGTTAGAGGTGCTAGAGGTGCTTGGGAAAGACAGTATAATAGGAGAGCGCCAGCAAGACTCTGCTGTCGGGACACACTGACGCCAAGGGCACAGGGACAGGGAGGAAGGTGGGGGCACAGGCAAGAATGAAACTTCCTAATCAGCTGAGAGAAACAAAATGGGACTTTGAAGCAGTGATGAGAGGGCTTTGCGGAGGTAGAGAGACATGTAGGAGACAAACCTCATAAAAAATGCAAAGTGCCTGTCATTTTAGTACCTCTTTCCTTGCTTGGCTGGGGCGGTGTTCCTTTGATGGTGTGGCTGCGGGGCTTGAAGGGTCACGATTCTCAGCAGCCACGGGCTATTGAGGGTGTGCATCTGCATGTGTACACACAGAGAATCACATACATGTTCACATGCTCTCACGTCATATATCGCAAACTGATGTCAGACTTCACATTGGTGATCCTTTTCCTAGTATCTGGCATGAGGTTTTAAAGCCTGATTTATGTGGGAAGAGAATGAAAGGCTGGCCCTGAGGAGCTGATCCGCAGCAGAGGCATCCAGCCACCTCAGGACATTTAAAGACAGGAATGATATGGATGGCTTTCCATCCGGCACCTTGGATTTCCAGCAGGAGCTGGGCCTTGGGGACCCTTACCATGTCCATGTCTTAACACCCAGGGCAATTATATGATTTGAAAGGGCATAAAGTATTCCTACAACATTTCAGAAGCGTGTCAATATTTGGTCTCTTTTTTTTTAACCCTTCATGCTGTGTGCATCTGCTACCTGCCACATGAGGAAGGCTGCGATCAGTTGTGCTGCAAGTACTTTGAATTGAAAGTTCTTGAGGACAGAGACTGTATTGCATCCATCAGAGTTTTCTAACATGTTTTAAGAAATTATGCTCTGTAACACCTGGATAATTTCTTGGCCATTTGTGTTGGGAATGGGAGAAACCTCACAAAATGCTGTTGAGATGTTCCTGTAGGAGGTGGTGCTTCTGGCTGCGCTTTGCAACTTGTCAATGGAAAAGAAGCTGCATTAGAATAAGTGGTTTTAAAATTAATTTTGGCATTTGTTTGGCCTTACGAGGAATTGGGATTTCATACACTGAGCTCTAATTTAAAGGACTGGGAAACATTGATGCAGCACCTCCAAATTAATGGGATAAGATGGAGTGATGCACTGTACTGGCTGGTTTCAATCTTTCTTAAGCCTGAGGGTGAACTTGACATTAATTCATGTTGGTTTTGTTCCTCTATCACTCTGCTTCCTCTGCGGTGTGTGGTGTGGAGGCTGATCCAGCCAGTCCATATTCAGGTCAAACATCCATTGAAGTCAAAGGAATTTTTTTTGGTGTCAACACCGCATGACTTGGTGCCACAACAATCAAGTATAGCTTTTGGGGTTATTTAGGTGATGCTGGTTATTTGGCACGTTGCTTTCATCTCAATGTCAAATTTCCACAGTCACAGCTCAAACAAAAGACTAAAGGTAACACCCTAAGACCAAGTACAATGTAGAGTAGCCTACATTAGACCAGAAGAAGGTGGTGCATTCACAGGCTATTTAATGTGGACATGACATGCAGGAGTTGGATGAGATCTTGGCATAGTGGAGTCCAGAGATTTGCACCCGTCCTCTGCAATGGGCTCCCTGGTGCCCCAAATCCTGCTTTAGGAGAGGGCTGCAGCTCTTAGCAGTTTTTCTGCTCTTGGTCCTTGTGTTGCTTTCTTTCTCAGTCATTCCTCCTGCATATTTATCAGTTCTCTTAATAGTTGTGCGTATGTTCTGTGTACAACTAGTAGATGTAAATAAGGCAACATGTACCCCAAAATATAAAATATAGCCACAATATTTGTAGCAGAGGCACATTATGTATAATGAATTCAAACATCTAAAAAAGCCTGGACATTCATGGATCCAGCCAGCAGGCCAAACTCCTCCGTGACATGTTTTCCAGTCTTCTGGCAGGCGTGGAGCCAAATTCAAGCCCAGCACAAACAGATGCCGCCCTTTGGGCTTCAGCATGTTTGAACTCGGCACACAGTGCCTGCCGGGTAGGCTGCTCTGTGCTGCCCTTCATCCTTGCGGCAGGGAAGGCAAGGGGGAGGGTCTGCCTGAGAGTGGGAAAGGGTGCACCAGGACAGGAGCATCTGTCCCCTGGCCAGGTGACAGCAGCCAGCCCCCCTGCCGGCATGGGAGCTGCGCAGGGCAGATAAAAGGGGTCCGCTCTCATCTCGCTCATCTTCTTCGCAACTGCTACCCATCTGCACGGGTATTTACACGTTCTGCCAAAGTGACAACATCATTACCACTTGCTCAGTATTTGAACTGCTGGAATATTTTCTGCATAATTTAATGCTCAGATGGGATAATGCGTATGGGTGGGCAGCAAGGCACTCCGCGCTGCTGGCTTCTCACACACGTGGGGAACGCTGCTCTGGTGCTCTCCAAAGGGTACCTGGATCACTGAGAAAGTTGCTTACTGTCTAATCCTGTTACCTTGAGGTGGGGAATCTCTCCCTCTCAAGCCTGAAAGGTGGGAAAATCCAAGGAGCCTTGTTAATTCACCCCAGAAATCAGGGAGTAGCTGTAGAAGCGTATAGGAGCTGATGGGAAAGGAATTGAAATGACCCTGGAAGAAAACTGGAATGCTGCATTTCTGAAGCCAAGACGGCACTAGAAAGCTGAGATTATCTTTGCAGAACATAATCTTCTTAGGCTTTGTTCACAGGCAGCACTGGGCTGTTTAAACAGAGGAAGGGGTGGGGGGATCCAAACCCACATTTCTCTTATTTAAATGCAGACTAATTTTGCACCCTGTGTTCCTCACCCTGCCATTTGGGATTCTGTCGGTTGGCTCAGAATAAATGTCTGTAAATCCAGAAACACACCTTTTCCCTCTTTGGTCTCACCATTGTGCTCACCACAGTATTTCCTATAGGCCTCTGCCTCTTGGAGGATGTAAACGAGCTCTCTTGGAGGATTGAAACGAGCTCCCTTGGAGCAGCCCCTGCCTTGTTTTATGGGTGCAGCACAATTGCTGTGACAGCTCGAAGAGAATGGCGGAAGGGCCGAGTGCCCTTTTTCTTTATCCACCTTCAAGGGTTCCGAGGAAATGTCATTACATTTGCAGCTTCCCCAGGCATGCTGTTATGCAGCATGCACCACTGCGTGGCAGGTGGGATGAGGCTGTAGGAGCTTCTACTCTCCATAAGAAAAGGATCTTTTCTTCAACAGGAAAATGCCTCTACTCAGAATCTGCTGACTTTGTTGCCAAAATCAAAGGTTGAAAGGATTGTTAATTTAGATTTTTTTTTCTCCATGAAAAATCAATTTCCTATCAGGAAAACACAAGCTGTTCAGTCCTATTGCTTCTCCTTCCATGGTAGTCAGAGGTATTTCTCCCCATTAACACCCCCAGGCCACATACCCTCTATGCAGACCCCAGGACCACAATTACAATCTCAAAGCTTGCTGTTTCAGATGTAGGGATGCACTGAGCCCCACCGGTGGGTTATCTGAAATGCAGAGAAGGGTCATTCCTGCTCCCTTCGTATGCTATGTATTCCAGCTCCCTTCTGCTGAGCTGGTCTCCCAGCATGAGCCTTTCTTTATGCCTTGTCCAGCAGCGTTGGCTTATTTTTTTAATATTTTCTCTTCCCAATGCCACTGCTACCTGTGTTGCAGCATCCTCGGAAAGATTAAGGGTGTACAGCTGTGCCTTAAACAACTATTTGGAGAAGGAAACATACGTATGTGTATAGGGAAATGAGGTCTTGCAAGTCCTCTTCACAGACCACCTGGCACAGAATGGCTCAAACAGAGGGTAGTCCAAACATTCAGAAACAAAATGTCACTGTTAGACTGGATTGTATTGTAAAAATGAGGTCAGCTGAGTAAGATAAACTTTAAATGGGCTGTTTTGAAATCTATCAGTTTTAAAAGAAAGAATGTAGGGCATCCTTATAGAGGAGTATCTTAGGAAGCAGTGATTTTTGCAAAAGACTTTGGGGTCATGGCTGTTACTCAGGTGATTATATGAGCTTTCAGGATAATGTTGTGGCCAAAGGACTAACTCACTCCCCAGCTATGTAAACAGGAGAGAATTGAGTAGGAATAAATATATCTGGTTTTTGGTATAAATGTGACTGTGATCCATTTCTTGTGCATACAGCTGCTGTTATATTAGAGGGGGTTCATTCTTACATTGATAATTGTTAAAAAGACTGGAAAATTTTCCCTTTTGTGAGAGGTATCCACCTGAAAAAGAGAAGATGGAGGGGTGATGATCACAATCTAAAGTTACCCACAATGGTAAACAGCAATTTAATAATAGAGAGCTTTTATATATTTAAAAGTGAAAGCGTGACATTGTTATGTGGCTGGAATTTTAAGCTAGACAAATATAGACTAGAAATAGTCTGCACATTTTAAATAACAGGGATTAAGAAATAATAGAACAGTTTTCTACAGTGTGGGAAAGTCATCACTGCTGGCAATTTTCAGTCAAAAATTCCCCTCTCCCACCCCCACTGAAAGAATTAAGAAAACAAAAAAATCCAGCTCTTGGACTCTAAGTAGGACTTAAAACAACAATGTTAAACAGGTTGAGTTGTGCTGGAGTTGAGAGTACATTTCTTCATGGCTCTGGAAAAACATAAAATCATTTATCTTCATCTCTTGGATCTTGTGCAGAATCTTCACTGCTGTAAGCCTAGGACTTGAGGGCATAAAGCAAAGGCTTCTCTTCCCTCCATGGTATTTGTTTCCTTGCATTGGCTGAACTCCCCCAGTCTTCTCCTGCAGCGTACACAGCTACCATGTAGGTGACTTACAGCATCTGCCTTTTCATCCCAACAGGAAGCAAGTGAACATGTTTCTCAAATCATTTAAGCCCACAGAATTTATCTTGCAAAATCTTGTCTGCTAGACTTTTCTTTCTCCTGCTGACTTGTCAGAGCAAAATCACATAATCCATAGGTGAAATGGGAGGGAGGAGAAAGAAAGAAAGAAAGAAAAAAAAAAAAGGTCAAAAACATTCTTGGAAAAGACCAGCATCTTGCCATTGTCTTGAATCCCCTCTCCTTAACCATTAGATATGGGGAACTTTTTCCTTTTTGATAAAGGACACATGGTTTTTAACAGGTGATTCCTTGAAGCTGTAATTTACAGCTCCTCCTCCTCCTCTTTACCAACCCACCTGTCATGCTCAATCTCCTGTTACATTTTGCTAATGCTACCAAGTGCTGGTCATAAACCATTGCCCTAATTACTCAGAACATGGGGCTGAATGGTTAGTTAGCAGCGCTATTGCAATTATGGCAGCTTTTCAGGTCTAATAGCACTTTATGTTTCACTGCTTTTTATATGTCACTGGTTAAGATGATGAATTAGAGGTAGTGCTGCACCACCTGCTCATGTTCTCTCTGGGTAATGGTAGCGCTCCCACTACGATGCTCTCTAGATACAAGATGGTAACTAACTGGGAGCAGCTGCAGGGGGCTGGGGTGCTTGACCTGTGCTCCTTTGTGGATGTAACATTCTTGGTTTATATTTTCCCATATTCTTTCAAACTTGTGGTCTGTCTATCTTTCACCGCCATCAGCATGGTATATATTGTTTTTTTTTTTCTCCTCTGCATTAAAGAATTTTCTGCGATGATCTTTAGGTCAGAGCAACAAGTACACACCTTGGGAGAAGAGGCATATTAAATTGCACACAACTTTTCCTTCTCTTAACTTTTGCTTCTTAAAATGATGTATAAAAGGAAAGAGAGAAGCTGCAGCTTTGAACTTTTAATGTATCACAGTATCTTTGAACTAACTGGTGCATGAAATGTTCTTAAAATTCTTTAAAAACATGATAGAGAATTATGATGTGTAGACTTCTTTTAAGGGATGTATGTTAGGGGGATGAAGACTGGTATAAATGACAGAGTTTGGTCTGAGTATGATCTCGAAGTTCTTGGGTATTGCCTTGTAATGAAAAGCTTTAATTGCCTGATCTCCTGCTCTCCGAAGAACTCCCCCTTACATTGCCCTTTATCAGTTTTAGAAGATAATATTTAAGCAGCGCTGCATGAATACCTTCATAATTGGTAATAAAAAAACTTTACATTTTCTCATCATACCTTTTACTCCAGTTACAGGGAAACGAGCCCTTCAGCTGGAGCCTTTAGAGAATTTTAATGTGAGCACATTAGTTTGGATATATGTAGTGTGTTCGTATACCTGGTTAAAGGGCTGAATCCTTTAATTAATTGAATATGGGTACAATGCTAAATTGACAGCCTGTCTGCCAGCTGCTGCTTCTTTTTATTTACAGCATATGTATACAGTGATGGTAGTTTAAGCTCTCCACACGTTTGGGCTGACTTGAAGAGCTTATCTATATGTCCAGAAAGAGAATCTTTGTTATTCCTTGTATTTGCTGTTGAAGTATTCCCCAAAAGACTATTTCCCCTTGATTTCAGCGTGCTTGTAGGGTAACAGTATATGTTTGTTGGTTTTGCTGCATTGATCATGTCCCTGAAAAACAGATCCATATCCCCAAAACTCATGTCATAAGGGTCCTGAACCACTGGCAGACACGATTCACTTTCATTTGCTCCTGCTCTGGTTCAGCAGAAGAAACACTATCAGCAGTGAAACTCTATTTGGCCTCCTCTTCATAGGATGGTTTGGGTTGGAAGGGACCTTGAAGATCATAGTGTTCCAACTGCCCTGCCATGGACATCTCCCACTAGACTGGGTTGATTTTGTCCCATTTGTGCCAGTTATGGATCTAAACATAGGTGAAATACGTTTCCATATTCCTGCCTCAGTCCCAGCAACTTCCTGAAGTCTGAAAGGCAGCTGGAGACAGAGAAGGACCTGACAAACTATGCGAAATTAAAATACATCAGGGAAAGAAACACACTAAGGGTGTGGATGCATTTTTTGTGAAGCAGAAGCATATGTGGTCAAAGAGATTCTCAGTGTTTCTGAGGAGACCTTTTGTGGGGAGAGCAAGAGTGAAAGCAGTGCACCACAGGACCCTACTTTGCCATGTGGGTAGCTTACTGGTTGTTGGAAGGGTAAGAGCAAATAGAAACATTTTAAGATGGACTCCTACCACACTTTTGAAAACAGTAGAAGAGTTGTGGTGCAATATGTCAGCCAACAGCTAGAAAAAAGCCTGGAGCCTCCTCACCACATCTGAACAAAACTCAAGGAAATTAAGTAATTATGCTCAAGAGTAGTGAAATTGCACTTTGTTCCTTTACAAATAAGCTTCCTTTATACAATTTAAAACAAATGAATAAGACATATTTGTATTTCCAATCACCTTCTGAGGTAACGTACAGATAGCAATTGTGTAATGGATGCCGCATTTGATGCCTAAAGGTTCTTTACTGCTGATAGTGATGACCACATCTGGGTGTGCTTGTGCATCTCATTGGCTGTTACATAACAGCCTATGCTGGTTTTGTGAACTGATTTATTTTCAGCCTTCTAGCACATGACTGCTTTAGACCATCCCCTTTTCTTGTTCCAAATTTCTATTGCTCCCTCCCATGGTCCTTCTCAGCCTGCTGCTTTGTGGCTACAGCCAGTCTGCATATCCTTCAAGAAAACACCCCTGAGGCATATCATGCCGTCATGAATGTGTCCCAGACTTTTTCCAAGAAATGCTCAAAATAATCATAGAATCATTTAGGTTGGAAAAGACCTTTAAGATCATCGAGTCCAATTGTCAACCTAGCACTGACAAGTCCACCACTTAAACCATGTCCCTCAGGACCACAGCTACACGTTTTTTAAATACCTCCAGGGATGGTGACTCAGCTACTTCCCTGGGCAGCCTGTTCCAGTGTTGGATAACCCTTTCAGTGAAGAAAATTTTCCTAATATCCAACCTAAGCCTTCCCTGGTGCAACCTGAGGCTATTTTCCCTTGTCCTGTCACTTGCTACCCGGGGGAAGAGACTGACACCCAGAATCTTATTTTTCCTTTTACTCCTACAGTGTACATTGTGTACAGTGTACAGTGTACATTGTGTCTTACCCCATTTCTTTGATTTAAAATGACTTGACTTATGTTTCCGTAAGTTCTAATCATCTTTGTAAAGCTTGAACTTGGCTGGTTATGTCATGTGCTGAAAACAGGCCAATCTCTCATTTAGCAGGTTTAGGAAAAAGAGGCAGAATGTAGAGAAAGTTAATTACCCTTAGGGTATGATGTGGTTTATTGGCCTCCCAAATGTAGACAGAGACATTTCTAGTAGGGAAGCTGAATACAGGACACCCCACCCTAATAATTGCCCAAAAGCACTGAGGAACATTAAGCCCTTTAGCCTTTTCTCATTTAGTGTGCAATACTGTTTTTGCTCAAAACAACTGGAGGGACGAAGAGCATGGGAGTGATGATATGGGACTGTGGTATGCCAGATCTCTAATGCAGGCTGCTCTTGGAGGGGAATGCCACCCCTGAGTAGAAGCCTGTCCTATTTTGGGTTTAAGTTGGGGACCATATGTATGCCAGACATATATTTCTTACAGATTTCCTGTCATAAATAAAGACAATGAAAGCAGTATTAACACTCAGTCATGTTGAGAGCAAACTGGACATGATACTCTACTCCTGCGCCGTATCATATGTCTGCTTAATCTCTCTAAAACTCAAAATCTCTGGGCCTTAAGAACAAGGCTGTTTGCTGATCCCCTCTGCAGCAATCCTTTCTTGCTGACAGTGTAGTATCTTTCTGTAGGATTTTTTCTCCTATCTTTCCTTTCTGGTCATTTTGTAGCAAATGGGTGTTCACTGCCTATATTGTCCTCTCTCCTCCCTGCTAGAATCCTTCATTCCTGTTTTGTTCTTTTTCCTCTAGGTCCTGAGAAAATAGCAAACAGTCACCTCGGCTCCCTGCTTCTGATATCACTGCTGCTATTCATCACCTCTCAGAGCTGGTTTTCAGTTCTGAAAAGCTGTCTCCAGACTCTGGTGGGAGTCTGAAATGCAGAGCAGGACTTGACTCAAACCTGATCCCATCTTTGATTGTAATGTGCGTTTGTATTCTCTCTGCTGTGCCCATCTCATCCTTCTGTCTACGTCCTTGCAGAGATGGGGAGTGGTTCCCAGAGCCTGTCTCCAGTATGTCATTCATTCATTTAATTCGCTGAAAGCTGTGTAAACAGGACATATCAGGGACCTTTCCCTGCATTCCCTCATTTTTAAGGAAAGGACCTAGTTTAGAGCTAGGCATGTTTGTGCTTCGGTGCTCAGCCTCAGAACCTGGGGGAGAGGGGACCGGAAAAGTGCAATATAGCCTTTTGGCTTGCAGCTCTGGGGCTACTTGATCTTCTTGACACTCCTCTGGAGGGGAGAGAGGTACTGTTATCCCTTTTACCAGCAGCACAGAGACAACATGACAAAGAAGCAGGAACACTAAAAGCAGAGTCCAAATCCCCAGTCTGTGTCTTGTTGCTAATTAGGTCAGCACATTCCTAACTGGCAAGAGAAACCCAAAACCCTGACTGAGCCAAGCCTCTTGATTCCTTATTCTCATTACTCCTCTTCCAGCTTTATCCTTGAAGCATGATGGAGGCAACATCATTCTATACAGTATACAACCCTCATACTATGCATTGCTTGGTTACAGATTGCACTGGGGCATCGAGGGATAATTTATTATTTTTTATTAAAAAAAGAGATGAATTATAAGTCTAGAAATGCTTGTGACGTTATATAACTATTGAATAAAATGTTATCATCAGTTTAATACCCAATAGGAGAGGGAGAAAAGCATCCCCAGACATATGCAGGGAAGGCCCAGGTGAGACAGGATGGTGTCCTCATCCTGTAAGAAGCCAAAGCTAATGAGTTTGCTCCTGTGTCACTGCAGAGTGCAGCTCTCTGGGACAGCAGCTAGCAGTCTGCTGCGTACAGAGTTGGAGTGGGCTAAGGTTACCTTCACAGCTATAATTTCATTACTGCTGCTTTTTCACGGAAAGTGATTTTTTTCATTTGTTCAGTAAATGAGGCAGAGGAAGAATGGAGGGATGTGTGGCACGGAAGTGATTTCATAAACCCCAGCCTGAATTCATGTTGCTTAGGAGCTGGGAATAAGAAGATTGGGTTTGGTTCTTTTCTCACTGTGGCTGGGATCTGAAAGTAGTGCTAGAGAAGGTGACGAATTTGTATCACAGTGAAACTGCCATAAATGCAAGAGGTTTTGGGCCAATTTTTCAAATAATTGCTTAGTTTAAGAGGCTTTATCTAAATAACCATTCCTGGTTAATTCTGCTTCTATATGGGCTTCTGATGTGATTACATGAAGTTCATTCAGTGAATCAGAGCCTTACCTCCTCCTTTCACTACCCACAAATTAAGATATTTACTTGCCAAGTGAAATTTGAGATGAAGGAAAAGATCCTTTTCTTTCAAAGGATTTTTGATGTCTTTTAACGAAAGGAAATCCTCTAATTCCTTCGTAACTTTCTTTGAAGAAAATTAGTGAGAACCAAGAATAAGGAACAAGCTGAATTTAGGAGACAAATAGTGACAGTGAGAATCATCTACAGAAAACATCTTCCTCCTAATCTAGCGGAAGGAACGTTGGTAGATTCTTAAAAAGAACTAGGAGGCTTTCCTATGCATGTCTCAAATGTCATAGTCATTATTGATGCCATGGCAGGGTAGAAAGTATATGAAATTTTATGGTGAGGAAAGGAACCTGCCTCTCCATTCATTTCATACATAAAGCAGCTTCTAGCACCTCTTTAGGTATTTATCCGCAAACTGAGGAAATTGAAAAACAGGGACCAAATAAGTATGTCTCAATACTGGTTAACGGTCTAAGCCTGAACACTTTTGACCATAACTGTCTTTACTGGGAGCTACAGTTCATGTATCTTGAAAATCAGACTTTCTAAGTAATTATTTAGTTTAATTGTAAGCACTTAAAATTAAGTACTGTGGTTTTATATATAGAAAATGAGAGTAATGGCACCTGTACTGAGAGATAGAATGCATTAGGATTATTCTGATGTTGTTCTTTTTACTGAGTAGAGGTTTTCCCAGTTTAAGCATTCAGGGGTTCAGACTTCAGGCCTGCAGACAGACAACGCAGGTACGTGTCCGTTTAGCTAGTTGTTACAGAACAACTCTGGTCTGACCTTAACGGGGTGGGATTGTGATGTGCTGCAAACTAATTTGATAAGAACTGGAGACTTATCATCCAAGTGTGGCACATATACTCCAAAGCGTTGATAAAATTATTGAACGCTTCAAGGAGATATGCCTTGCCAGACTTGTGAAGGGAACTATCTAGCTTGCTAGAGGGCTACCCAGCTACAACACTTTTCACTTTCTTCCATTTCAAATCTTAAGTTAGATTCAAACAAAATTTGTCGCCATTTGGCAGTTTTTCACTGGTTTTCAGATACAAATGTTGGATGTTGCGGATAAAAGCCTTATACTTTACTGCCTTTATGTGACAAATGGATGCCAGATACAGTCTGGAAATAATTTTTAAGCACTTAAGGGCAATTTTCAGTACTTGTTACTTTAGATGCAAACGTAGGTTCCTGCAAAGTCAAAAATTGTTTCAAGGATAACAACTAGATCGAATTAATGTAGCTGAAATTATATTGGATTGCTTGAAAGGCTATTTGTTAATGTGCAGAACACCTGGAAAATCTCTCATTGTGAAAAAAATACCACCCACCTAAGCAAAGACAAATCAATACAGAAGATATCTCTGCAAAATATCGCAAAGCTGAAAGAAGGCATGGGCAGGATCTGGGTTGAAGTCTTATAGGAACACTGTGAAAATACAATCTCCAAAATTTCAGTGTATTTATTTTTTTACATCCATTAAGAATTATCCTACATTTTACATGAAATGCCTAGCATTTAGATTGCATTTTTCATTTCTGAATTTTGAAATGCCACATGAAGTCTGAATCTATTGTCGTCTTGTAGACAGGTAAGTTGAGGGACAAGAAATAAAGGAATTTATTCAGAGTTATGAAGCATGCCATTGGTGGAATTGAAAATAGCAGTTGGCTTTCCTAAGTGACTGTTCAACAAGTTACCCCATGTTCCTGACAACATATACATCACTTGACCTATCTTGATCTGACAGTGCATGACTCTCATTCCCTAACAATTTTCCCATTCTATTTGGGAGGAAAAAAGGTTCAAATGCTGCTGATTTTGAAAATTGAATTTGAAAATGAAATCTTTCCATTTTTTAACAGAGCCTTTTAATAATAAGGAATTTGTAAGCAGACTTTGTATTCTTGTATGTTTTCTAAATATATGCTATTTTCCTTTAGTTTTTCTAAATGCAAACAAGATGTCAGGAGAACAGCTTAAGTTATAGAGTTTGCTGCTAGAACCCTGTGTTTGACCTAAAATACAAAAATAAGTAGTAAAAGAGTTTGTTTTAATCTTAAACAAACAACTGGCATTAAAAGAATCTGCTGAAGAGAAGCTCTTCAGGTAGCGTGGACTGACTTCAGCAAAGTTGCACAGATTTACCTTGGCTGAAAATCTGGCTCGAAATCAAATTCAGTCCCACAGCAGAGGAAAAGTCTTAGGACATCCAGTAAAAAAAAAAAAACAACATAGAAAGTAATATAAAATACCTGCCAGGGTCTGTTTAGAAAGATTGAACTTAATCACGTTCCAGAGAGGAGCTGGTTAAAGCTTGTAATGAAGAGATGATTTGGTGTCATTTGCTGTGGGTTCTTCAGCAATTATCTGGAATGCGGTTTGGATGGCATCACTGCACCCTTTCTTCCTCCAGCAGCACTTGAATCATCTTGTTGAATTTCAAGAGCCACTAGAGAGGAGACACCAAGGCTGGTGTCAGATCCTGGCTGACAAACCACATTGGGTCTGCAGCACCGCGTTGTAGGATTACAAAAAGCATGAAAGGGGTTCTGAGAACAAAATGCTCTTGTATTTGATTTACTGAGAAAGAATATCAGAGTGATTAAGAATGGGTAAACCAGTCCAGAGAGATTGAGAACATTCTCCTTCTCTTCACTGTTTGGCTGTTTTCAAAAAAGAACTGGGTTTAGAAAATGGTTTGGAAAACATTCGGTGCAGTTGTGCTATTAAATTGCTTCGAATTTTGCATCAATGTAGATTCAACAAGAAGTGAAAATGTCAGAACCCCAGTTAGGAACATTTTTTGGTGGTGTGTGCACCAAAGTATAGATCCAGTTGAACACAATGTTTGAACGTGTTCAGATTCAAAGGTATTTATGCCTAGATGTAGATCTGAACTTTTTCTGACTAAGTTCATCTTTGGAATTAAAAGGATCAGAAAAGTTGTGCATGAACATACTCCTTGGAGATTTAAAAATGAGGTTTTGTGGGGGGAAAAGAAAAAAGAGTTCTGAGCAAACATGAAAAGCATGAAAAGGTGATGGAAATATCACATCATATCCAGGCTATGTCAGTAGACCTGTCATACTTCCAGCAGAAATAAAGAAGCATTAGTGCTATTGTGTACAACACTGGTGAGGATTCTTTTAGAAAGTGTCTGGGTTTGGTGCCTCCTGCTCAAGAAGGATTAATTTCTTCAGGAACAGATAAAGAGAAGAGCTTCCAGGATGTTGAGGAATTGAAAGTCCTTCACAGAAAATTATTGTAAAAGAGTTTGATTTACTTAGCCTGGTAGAGCAAGGCTAGGAGGGGGAGGTAATTATTCCCTGTAACTACACCAATCAATTAAGCACCAGGGAGGACAAGGGCTCTTTCAACTCAGAAAGGCAAATTTTACCTAAGAAGGAAAGAGTATGAATTTGTGATGAATAAGTGGAATTTGGAGATGAGAGGAAGATTTCTAACCCTTGCAGTGGTGATGGTGGTTTTGGACAGTTTGTGACGAGAGGCGGGCAAGCAAGGAGAGTCAAAAAACTGTTTTTAAAATTAAGCTTGAAAATACTGTTTCGAACAGAGCTGGTATGGACAGAAGGGACAGATGGAGAAAGATATGAGTTCACTCTGCCTGAATTTGAAGTTGTTCAGACATAAGATCAAGTCCACAAGTTGCAGAGGTGTGATAGCATGGCACTGTGACCCAGGTAACCAGACCTGTTGAGCAAGAGGACGTGGTAGCCTGGGCACACTGCACCACGGTAACGTAGCTGTGGATCCGCATCTGGTTCCTTTTAAGCCAGCTTTGAGCACAGAGAGGANTAGAGGGCAATAAGGTCTCCCCTCAGCCTCCTCTTCTCCAAACTAAACATGCCCAGTTCCCTCAGCCTCTCCTCGTACGACCTGTTCTCCAGACCCCTCACCAACTTGGTGGCTCTCCTCTGGACACGCTCCAGCACTTCAATCTCCTTCCTGTAGTGAGGGGCCCAGAACTGAACACAGTACTCGAGGTGAGGCCTCACCAGTGCCGAGTACAGAGGCACGATGACTTCCCTACTCCTGCTGGCCACACTGTTCCTGATACAAGCCAGGACGTACAGACGTACTTTGAGTTTGGCAGAATAAACACAATTCAGGCAAAAAGCTGTTTGTGCCACTTTTGTATACAAAGAGGGAAAGTTACAGTGTGATACTAAAGGCTTCTGGCAACGAGTGTGAAACCTTTCCCAGTACTCCCAGGCTCTGCCAACCCAGGAGGATAGCATTTATCTTCATCTTCATCTTACAATTCCATGAATGGTAGCAAGGAACAGTAATTGCAATATTTATGTGTTATGAATCTATGCTTTGGATTGTGAAGAGATGGAACTACATAGCCCCCTTCCTGCAAAGAGCATGCACATCCTGCGTAGCTTTCGGCTTCTCTCACTTTCTATCTGTTCTCTGGTTTCTAAGGGGGATTTCACAACCTGCAGTTAGGGTGACACTGGGATGCAAAAGGGCCTGGCCAGGTGGTTGGCAATGGAAGGTTTGGGTTTCAAACCCACTTTTGGAATTCTCTCCACCTTCCAGGACCAAAAGAGCCTGAATCTGTTGACCATCAACACGTGGCATTTATTTAGGGAGTGATGCAGAGCAGACCGATTACATCAAGAGGATTTATTGAGTTGTTGATTAACTGAAGGAGTTTTTATTATTGCTTAATTATAGTTTTTCAATATACTTTGAAAGGTTTATACATAATGGCAAAAGCTCTAGAAACTCCAGAGCTTTTATGAGGCCTGTTCTTGTGGTATGTTCTTCCCTCTTTCTGTATGACACTGGTAATTTTTCCTGCCTTTATTGACATACTGACAGCTTCTCTGTCCTCCAGCCTGCAGGAGACTGACAACTACTGCTCTGGGGACAATCCTTCACTTAGGCAGGGTAAGATCCGTATGCAAGTGTGGAATTGCAGTCCTCAAGGAAAATGCTACTTGAGCTGCATAATTAGAGGATAAATTATTTGTCAACCAATAGAGAGTAAAGAAACCTATCTTTATCTAATGTTTTATCATTAGCTGAAGCAGAGAGAGGAGTTTTAAGTTCAATTCAATAAAGAGAAGATAATATAGAGCTGAAATTCTTAAATTAGCTGCTTTTATTGTAGTTAGTACTTTGGTTAATCTTTTTAATTTATCACTTAGTACAGGGCAATTACCCACCATATGGAAATCAGCCAAGGTTATTGTATTAGTGAGATATGTTTGCAGTGTGCAGGCTGGAATGAAACCATACAGACTATGTTATCAGTTGGTGCAAGAGTGGTAACAGCTCTATTGAGAGATCCAGGTAGACTTCAGACGGTGACCTCTTGATCCTTCTTATCAGTTCAATGGTAGGTAGAGAAGCTCTCCTAGGGAAGCTTGACTTACAATGATTAATGCTGCTCTTTCCTTAATTGAGAAGGGCTGATTGATAGGATAACACTTTATGGATTTATTTCAATCATTTGATGTGGCAAATCATCAATTATCATTATCTAAATTAACACAGACTGGCATAAAGGCAGAAGAAGTAAATTACTTTATGGATTACCTCAAGTACAGTACACAAGTAATTTATTTGGCTTAATAGATGTAATTTTCGACCTGGTAACCTGATGTATATAGGTGCCTTAGGTTCCTACACAGAGATAATCATTATCCTCTCAATTCATTATTTGCCCATACCGTGTGTGTTCAGCGGGATCTGCTGACAGCTAAAGCACAAGAAAGGAGTATTAGAGATTGCAGAAGAAAAGAGGTAGATGCCAGTCCACTTCCATAGTGACAGAGAGTTATCAAGTGGTCATTTATTTTGTGTGACATTGACTGACTTTTTCCAGTTTTTAGTGGAAAGAATTTTACTTTGCTGTAGACAAGGAGCTAGCCCACTTCAAGAAACACGCAAATAGTTTGTTGACATCCACAGCGATCGCTTCAGCTGAAAAACTGAAGGAAACTCTGTCGCCTTTCTGGCAAATATCTCTCCCGATGTAACATGTTTCCAGGAATTACTAGGAATCTCTCCCTCATAATCCAATCTGTATACATTCTCTAGACTTCATATTCTGGGGTGACAGTCTAGCAGTCTGTACCAGTACTGATGTCACTGCAATTTGATCAAGTTGTATTGCAAATCGCATTAGTCAAGACATCTCCATACCACCCACACACTCTCAAAGCAAATAGTTGTTTCCAAAGTACAGAAAATTATTTCAGTTCTTGCTAAATTACTAGTCCTTAATGCTGCAAATACTTTAAACAGAATTGCTCCCTCCGTCTTTTGTTATATATCAAGTAAAAACACCTATGCAGCTATCCTGATGTTTTCGTCCACTCCCTTTTCTTCTGTGAGAGGAACCAAAATGGAAGATCTGTTCTGATGTGGAACAGTTTCAGAATGGGAAGAGGGAGATTGTGGAATCTTAATTACTGCAGCCACACAGACTGGGTGGGAATAAGTTTAGGGTGGTTTGAAGAAGAAAGTTTTACTCTGAAAGTGGTGACGGTATCTAAGAGATCTTTTTTTTTTTTTCCTCCACTAAGCACAATACACAAGCACGTGCCTAACTTTAAGCCTGTGCTTAAAGGTCTTGCAATGCAGTATTGTACTTGCTTAGAGCTCATTGACTTTGTTGGATTGGTGCCCTGGGAATATTTTGTTCCATGTATACTCAAACCACAGGTTCCTAACTCTGGTTCCCCTGAACAGAGAAGGTAGAGTGGAAGATACTTTGTGACAAATAAAAATCAGACTCATTGCTCCTTTTGATTATTTTTTCTTAAGGATTTATTGGCTCTTTGACTAAGTTGTTATTATCATCAGCATTTTGAAGGACAAATATAGCCTTGATGCAAACTGACAGTTTTAAGTATTCCCTCTGATAGCCAGATTCATCATTGCTGGCATGGCTAAACGTAAAGCATGTGTGGTTTCAGATTGCTACAGTGGCTCTGGAAAACATGCAAATTGTAATCTCAAGGTCTCTAGTTAAACCTAAACTTTTTATTTTTAATGCTGTTCTTAGCAGACATTTGCTTCTTATTAAAAGTTAATTAATTTCATACCACGTTCCTTTTCCTGAAAAAAAGCTACAGTGACGTCTAATAGCTCCAAGTGTTCAGGATGTACCTTTCAAACTGCAGGCACAGGTAGCCACTTCTAGGGTACAGTATTGCAGTTATTGCTAGTGCCCAGCAAGAATGAAGATAAATTGGAAAAATACAGTATTTTGTTGAACCTAGAGAAATAAATTGAGAGAAAGAATACCATTTTCCGAAGTGGGATCTGAGGAAGACATAAAGTAAAACCCTTATCTATTTTGAAAGTGCAGTGCAGCTTTGCTGATCTGTAGGTCCATACTTTCAGTAAATTCTTGCTTAGTTCACATGCAGACTCTGCATATACAACTCTCGCAGCGTCTGAAATCTCAGAGAAAATATTAAGTACAGAATAAAATAACTGCCTGAAAGTGTCCCCAGGTGTATTATCTGCAATGCTGCTCCATCACTTTTAAAAGACACCTTAGTAAAGGAAAACTGAGGTGACCTCCTAGCAGTATAAAAGTGTGTTCAGAGGAAGAAAATACCAAGCACTAATGAGATCTTTAGTCCCCAGAGGACTGTATAGCCAAAACCAGTAACTACAAGCTGAATCTAGAGACATGCAAATGGAAAATCAAGCATGTTTTTAATAGAGAAGGTGATTATTCATTTACAAAAATTTCAAAAGAAGCAGTGAGTTCTCTCTCTTTGCCTTCCTGTCAGGAGGTTTTCAGGGAGATGTCTTTAGTGTCCTGAAGCACCTTCACCCTCTTTGCCTGTGGGAATGTATTGTTTTGATGTAGAGATGCTCGCATGCCTACTGTTCTGTTTCTGTGCTAATTAGAGACCAGCTAAAAGTGAATGAATTGTGCTCCTGCTGTCACTCCGTGTCATTGATTCGTTACTAATTTACAGGGGAAGGTACTGTAGCAGTTGAGATACTCCCTCATAGCTCTATGGTAGCTTTGTCCCTCTCACTGCAACACGTTCATGGATCAAAAATTAAAGTTCAGTTTTGAGTGTGAAGTATCAAAGCCAAGAGGACATATAATGATATTCCTCAACAGATGATGGTTTGGAATAAAACAGAAATGAGGATGGAGATCAGAAGCATCATTTGTTAGCTGATGAAATGTTGTTGATTACGGCTATTCCAAATGTATCTTCTGCTCTGTTGCACACCTAGTTCTTTAACATAGTGTGGTCTCAGCTGCTGGGATCAGCTTTAATTTACTGTAAGCCGAGATGAGC
Source organism: Nycticryphes semicollaris (assembly GCA_013400055.1). NCBI lineage: Eukaryota > Metazoa > Chordata > Aves > Charadriiformes > Rostratulidae > Nycticryphes > Nycticryphes semicollaris. Next base: position 46,121 of record VXBJ01007792.1, on the reverse strand, counting down.
TTTACCCATCATCATGACAAAAGATGTACCTGAACCTTTTGATGAGGCTGCAGATCTTTAACACATCCCGGACTTAGGTATTATTCCCCCTCACAGTTCAATGAACATCTGCTTCAAGAGGCAGGGAGAGAGTGAATAGCTGTTTACAAAGATGTGAGCAAAGCATTTCCCTCAGACCAACATACATTTAAAATCCATTTTAACATATGCATTTATACTCTCCGTTTCTCACAGAAACTTTCTGCCTAGTGAATCTTACCACTTGGTAATTCTTCTATCAAAGCAGGAGATGCAAAAGGCTACTTATGGTTTTCTTATATTATTGCTTCCTGCCTAGGGCTATACAGAGATGTGGTTCATTTTTCAGTCACAGAGAACTTGCAGGAATCAGGTGCCCACTGGAACAGGCTCTCGCTGGTCCCTTAAGTTAGAACCAGCCCAAGTCAACCTGAGAGGCTTGCTGCACCAATTCTGCCAGGGGGAACCTCACCTACAATAAACAATCTCCTTTGAGCAGTTACTGATATATGCAATGTGGGTTGTATGCCTTGTGACCACGTCCAGTTAAAAGAACAAGACCAACACCTCTTTTGCATCGGTGGCCATGTGTTTTTTCCAAAAGGGAATTATTTTTCATTGGTGATGATTTAACTCATCCTAGTCCTAAACAAACTATGTGTGTACATTGAATAAAGCAGCCAATAGGCACAGACCATACTACAGTATGGCTGTTATATGTGTATGTGAAGGAGAAAAATAGTGAGTAGAACACCACCAGTCATTGCTAACAGCACCTTGGGTAGCCATCCAGACATCCTTTCCTGTTAACAGAGTGAAGCTGAATATCTCCAAAGGTTAAACTCTTTCCTCTTACCAGCCACACTTATTCTCTGCCTCTTCCCTGGATGTTCACGCTCTCTTCTCTTCTGACTCTTGCCTTCCGATACAGTAATGTGTATATGATATAGAAGCATCATTGCTGACATGCACACAAGTGTAGAAAGTGAAAATTCTTAAGATCTGAAAGCCATTGCTGAAGTGGCCAGAGATTATTCATCCTACTCACAACTGGTCTGATCTTTCATTCCACCTGCATATCGTGATCTGTGGCATATAATATTTACATATTTTCGGAAACACTTTATTGTGCTTGGGGGCAATTTTCAGTATATTTCACAGCTCGTATGCCTTGTGTGGAAGCACCTGCTTGATTTTCTAAGTGGAGATTGTTGTATTTTGCAGACTGAAATGAGTAGGACCTTCTGAAAAATCAAAACTACTTCTTGGTCTAAAGGAAAAAGTAAAGTTAAATCTTAATGAAATGCAGTATAAATAATAACATATGTTGCCTTCTGTGAAATGGCTTATGATGACTTTTCTTCAAAGTAATGCATTGTGCAAATTATTCCCTTTGTTATGAAAAAAGTCAAGATATTGACTGCACAGCAGATGTTATGTGGCTGCTGAGTTCCTTTGAGGTGTAAGATTCTCACAGAAAGTGGGGGGGACTGGTAGATCTGGTCGAAATCACCTTCTGACCAAGACAGCACATTTCTCCTGTCAGAGTAGTTTCACTGTTGCATTTCCATGGAGGACCATTGGTAATGGAGTGGAAGATTAGGTTAGCCACAGGAGTGTGTTTTATACAGGTGTTCCAAAGGCTCTTCTGTACTCTTCACCATTTGCTGGAAGGAACTAATTCAAACTAGGTAGCTAACAACTCTGTTTCCCTGATGCTTTAGTTGGAAAGACAAATGGCCTTGAGGCTCTCTGAAGAAGCTGTAAAACTGATGGATTTGCTGTTGTCCTTTTTTGAGTGGAAAGGTTGAGCATTGCTGGCTGGATCCAGGCACCGTGCAGGGGTACTGTACATTTCTGCCAGGGCTGTTCGCTCATCCGTGCTGTCCCAGCCTGGGTTTGTTTGGCAATATTTCCAGTGTGCCTCATTTCTGACGTGCAGCGCTCGCTGCTCTCCTTGGCTCCCACACAGTCCAGGCCTGGCATCTGTACCCTGAGCTGAAGGTTGTAGATTAGCCAGTCCATTATGGACTACTGCAGCTTTGACTGTTCCAGTTCACAACCCCAGCTCCTGTAAGCACTTCTGTTGTGGCCTTCAGCGTCTCTGCGGTCCTAGCCCAATGCCTTTTGCTGCTGAAAATCAAATGTGACTTACGTTCTGCTTTCATCATTCCTCACAATGTGTTTTTGCCCTGGTGAGCATAGTTGCAAAAATTTGCTCCGAGCTAATCATCTGAGCACTGAATGATCAGGAAAATCCCCCAAGCTGCACTGTGGCACTTCTAAAATAATTTTCTCAAGATCATTTAGTGGGTAAAGCTATTTACAGTTTCACTTCACTCAGAAATAATTGCAAGAGGTAAAGAACCATAGATGGAGAAAAGAAATCCATTATAGTTATGTGAATGCATTATTATTTATTTGCTTATGCACGGAACTGCTCTTTTAATAGGCTGTAGGAGATTGTGAGTTCCGTTTTCTCTTCGCATTTAATAAACCCCTTTGCAATCTCTGCAGTTCCTGCAAGTGAATATTTTGAAGGATATTATAAATGCAGCTAATCCCCCACATGGTAAAAGTAGCTGGCAGTGGCAGTAAACAACTCTCAGAGGCAGGCAGTTGTACAAACTATGGAACACAGAGAAAGAGTACTGATATCTGTGAGTTATGTGCAACGACTGCAGCCTGAGACATTATCAGTATGGCCACTAGGCAGTGTTAGGTCCTGATGACACAGGCCCCTGCCAAACTCTGCTGCACATAGCAGCCCCTGATAGCTGCATATTGGGTGATTGAATGACACTGATGAAAGGAAACATAATTAAATTCCTTTTTTTTTTTTTAACCTACTGATTGTTAACTCTCTGTATATCTCTGAGTGGAACTCCACGGTGCCTGGTGGTGTTGTATTAACAAAGTGTGGTGTTTTGACTCAGAGTGGGATTCATTACTTGGACTCCTGTATAAGGTAATGAACCCGATGGGCTCTTTTGGTGGTATACAGACTTGTACAAATGTGATTTGTTTTCCATACCTGAATTGTCCATGTTGAATGGGTTGGATGTAACTTTACCAAATGTGCAGCAATTATGGGTGTAAATAGTTACTTACAAATTTAGTCATCCGTAACTTGTTTGTTTATGCAAAACCTACTCATTCATTATCTTGGTGTACAAAAGCAACAGTGGATCTAAGAGTTGCATAGTGGTGGTGTTCTAAAGGTGTGATTATTGGGAGAGTACTTAGATGATAACATAAGACATGTTCTTTAGGGTGCATATCTGGGGATGGATGAACCTTGTACTGGATAGTCATTTTCACACAGCAGTGAAAGCACCTACGTTAAAAATTAATTAACTTGTATGAATTGTACATAGGAAGTTATGTTCAGATCTGGAGCTCAGTTTGAGTTTTTTAGGTCTAAAGGTTTGATTTTGAATCCAGCTGAGATGATAACGCCTGAACTGTGCCTTTTAGGTTTTAGTCATATTATTTCACATGCTGTTATATACATTATTTATGACAGGGATTCCAAAACACTTTAAAGATACATTATCTTTTGGGACATCTTCACTGATGTCTCAGCCCACAACATCTTGGAAACAGCAATATCAATGTATTGCAAGGAAAAGTGAGATTAGGAATATGTACATTTGTATCATTCTTTTTAATGCAATTCTGTCATTGGAAATAAGGAGACAGAAGGAGAACTTTGTGATGAAACTGTTCGTCCCAGACAGCCAAGAAATGTCTCATGTACCCTTTGTGCTCTACAGACCACAACCAGGGCATTTCTGCTTTGTGCCACAAATCTATTTTCTTTTTAGCCTTTTATGAAGATGACTTTGCTTTTATATTAATAATAAGCTGTCAGCATTATAGTAAGGGCTTTGCATAAAAAATGCATTTTCTTATACTATGGCACACTGTAATCCTTTACTCTTAATTCTTACATACTCTTAAAAATATGGTAAGTCAGTCCACAAGTGCAGAACAAAGTCAGATTTCTGATGCAGTGTGACATTGCCATCATGGGATTTGTATCATATTTTAAGGTATACCTTCCAAAACTGTGGTGCTTCAAGTATTTCAGATTCTGCATTATACTGAAGTATATACTCCACAATGGTCACTTGAAAGTCAACAGTAATGTTAAGGTTACAGTAGAAGACCTTCTTTTCCAAAAAGCATGCTCATCTGCTGCATGAGCTAAAGAAGAATCTTTGTCAGTGTTAATTAGCTGTAATACACAGCTGGATGCTCCTGATCATATTCAGTCATGGTCAGATGTCAAAATAAAAGTAAGAAGAAAAAGTGTAAAACTAGTGCAGAAATATCCTTTTCCTTTTCCTGAAATACATTCCTGTGACCCCCAAAATTTTCCAAGTTCAGATTTATTTACATCTTTGAGTTGAAATCATCAGTGAAATTTTCTTCTGTAAATTGATCTAATGACTTTTTCAATCCATTTGTACTTGTGGTATCTTGCAAAACGAATATCACCCAGTTACGAATGGGTATTTATGAATTATGTGGAAAAAGCTTTTCCTTTTATTTTTCGTAAAGGTTTGGCTTTCTGGTCTGGTGTCTCTTTCTTATTGTGAAATAGTGACTTAATTATTCCCTATTTGTGTTCTCTGTGCCTTTCGTGGTGTTGTGCATTTCTCTTGTAAAACTTTACAATCATGTCTTCCGAGTTGAAGAATCTTAGTCAGCTTAATTTCTCTTTGCACATAAATCTTCCTCATTTTGCCCTTTTCTTTACCTTCTCAAGTTCTGTTGTTTCTTTCTGAGGTGAATATGCCTTCTACTAGGATCGTTTTCCCTCTGCAGAAAGCACTAATATGTGTGTTCGATGCACAGCTTATCAGTAAAAGGCAGCCAATTGCAAGCAATGGTGATCACCCTTCTGTTGCTAAAAGGTGTACCTGAAGCACACCTCTGTGCAGACCTCATGGGCACTGATAAGGACCTCAGCTCACAGATCGATGTACACCCACTACAGTCTGCCGTGGAGCGCTCGGCTGCAGGTTCCACCACACAGTTTAGAAAAGCTTATACACATCCCACTTCCCTCATTCTTCGCCTTTAGATTTCAGAAGACAGTGGATTATGCCACAGCAGAGATTGAAGTGGACCTTGGTAGTTATTTTTTCCCCTTTTCCCTTGTTGGAACACTACTGTAGGCTTTTTCCCACATTAAAGGACAAAGAGGGAGAGTTTCCTAAAGCTTCACCAGCTCTGTTCTCTCTCAGGTCTTCTAAGATGATGGTGCAAGGATTTGAACGCCTTACAATTTCCCTGGAATAGCTGGACTTTTGGGAATACCAGCCTTCACTTTTTACTAATGCATGTAGTGCTATGGAAGCTATACTTATTTTACATAAGAAATGAATAATCTAGGATTTGAATCTTCTCCCCTTCCATCTGTGGACTAAGCCCTTTTTTCCTAATCAGATGACAGCACTTGGGCTCTCGTGTAAAAATTATTCTCTCAACTATAGATCATCCTAGAAAAATGGAAGGAATACAAGGAAGGGAAATGGCATTTCTCCAAGTCCCCATAGGCCATAAGAAATCTTAATATTGGAGATGGTGGGGGAAGGAACAGAAAAGACAAAAAACCCAAACCCAAGGTTACCATAGAAGTGTAGCACGCATTTAATGTGGTGCCTTGAGTTGTTACCTTAAGATAAATAGCTGCATATTTTAAGGAGTACCTCTTTTATAATAACATTGGCCTCAGTGGTAGAACTGCACGGAGTGGTTTATGTAATATTTTGATCGATTTCCATAAGTGAAAATGCCAAGTGTCTCCATGCATTTATGGGGTATTTTGTCCATATGCGACACCGGCACAGTTATTCTATTGCATGCACTTTTTAAATTCTAATCTTACTAAGCTGGAGTGTATAGACATTAAGTATCTTGGCACTCCTCCTGTGGGTGGAAGTCACCTTCAGGGAAACCCAAGGGTTTGTTATTCTTGCAGAGCATAAAAGGGACTGACTCATAAGAAAGCAGTGTACACAGCCATTTCATCAGACTCTGAAAGTTGTCCCACCGTTATAGGAGTCAAAGGGAGTATCTAATATTCTATTTTGAATCAGTAGGGTTTTGTAGACCATCTTCTTGTCTCAAGTGAAAGGAGAGGCGAGGCCATATGTGTTTCTGTGCCTGACCACACAACTGCCTGCCTCCTGAGCACAAAACACTCTTGTCTCTTCAGAGCCTTTGCATGTTCTTTTTGGGTTTTACCTAGTTTCATTTGTTAAAAATGGTAAATGGTTTACAGAGAGTTCATGTGTGATGAATAAGCATCGTGAGGAAATATTGCTGTTAGTCACAACACATCAGGACAAGATACTTTATTGTGATTATGAGCCATGGCTATTAAAACCTATCATCCAATGAACTTCAGTGTATTCTGTGATACTTGCTTGGGTGCTTATGGCAACATTGATTAAGCACTAATTATTTATAATAGAAAAAACAGTCTAAAGTGTGATTCTACAAGTGATGAGAGCAGGAAAGTATCTCTCAATAGACTGGTCAAAAAGTGTACTTAAGTCCCATATGCTGACCGTCCGTCACTCATCAAAGCTGCCAGCAGCTGATGTCTAGCAGGTGATGCTGTGATGACAGTCTCCTGATTTTCATAACCACAAAAGCATGAAATGGTTAAAAGATGGGCAGAAGAACTGTAGTAAGATAGTGGGAATCTGCTATTTATCCCAGGAATTATTGGAGAAGATAACAGGAAAATGAGGTTTTGAGTTGTGAAAAGATTGGATTATAAAACAGGAAGTCTTCCTGCCAAATTAAGGCGTATTTGGCCAATAATAATTTGCACTAGTTTCCTGCCACTAACACTGTCTGGTGTATTTGAAGGTACAAGAATGAGTAGGAAGGTCGCGCCAAGAAGCAGTACAGTCTCTGAGAAGCCCTAGTGAGGCACAGTCCCTTGAGGTTTGAATGTACAGAAAGAGGAATTCTCTACTTTGTAAGGAGTGATACTTGAAAAAGTCCTGCCCACAACATCATTCTGTCTATATGTGTCGCTCTGCTTTTTTAATACACCCAGTGATGTAGTATTTAGAATGGAGCATATTCCTGTTTAGAATGGGAATAAATTGAATTTATTAAAATGAAGCTGATGAGGGATAAGGACCTAGCCAGAGGTTCTGATTTGCAATTCAGCTCCTGAATTTTGTTCTACCTCTAACCCTTCTGACAGCCTTATAGTAAATAAACCTATCAGTTTTCTTTGAAATATGTCAGACAGCATTGTGCAAGTAGGTAAAAGCACAGCTGATGGAAATAATGGGACTTGCCCCAGGGAATAAACAGTAAGTTGATAATAAAGATATCCTCATTCCTAGTGAACTACTTACATTAACCGTGGGAGGAAAAAAAAACAACAAGGAACTTACAAAGAACTAAAGCCATTTAATAAAAAATATAGTTCAAGAAATAAAGATAATTATTATCACAGTGTTAACTATAGAGGGTGGAATTCACTAGCAAATCAAAGTGGTCATTTACAGAAAACAATAGTGGTATTTCTCCAAATTATCTCAAATTCATAACTGTTCAGCACTAGTATAGCTCAACAAATGGTATTTCAGATAATGAACATGAAATATAAAAATGGAAGGCCCCACAAATATTAGCATGTAAATTTGAGATAAGAAGGACCTAATAAGCCATGTCAAGTGTGGTGTGTGAGAACATACAGAGAAGTTGGTGCTGGTCTCTTCTCACAGATAAGTAGCGATAGAACAAGAGGGAATGGCTTCCAAGCTGCAACAGGGTAGGTTTAGGCTGAACATTAGGAAAAAAATCTTCACAGAAAGAGTGGTCAGACACTGGAATAGGCTGCCCAGGGAGAGGGTTGAATCCCCGTCCCTGAATGTGTTTACGAGTCATTTAGTTGTGGTGTTGGGGGATAGGGTGTAGGGGAAAACTTTGTAGAGTGGGGTTGATGGTTGGATTCGATGATTCCAACCTGAATGATTCTGTGATTCTACATGAATGATGATTTCATGTAGTACTTCCTGTATGGAAAAGTCCTGTGTATTGTTTATTGTGATTCAGAATTATAATCTTTCTGTAAGAATATTAAAGCCATTGGTAGAACCCTACTTCAAAGACGGAAATTCTTTAAAAGACTTTAAGAAGAGTTTCTAGAGCTCTCATTGAATTGTGTTGAGCCCCACTACTTTCTACAGGATTTTTATCCATTCCAGTTAAAATGACCAATAGACTAAGGCATCTAGCATCTTTCTCCCAGACACAATTTCATAGCCAGGCAGAGCTCACTATCAAGAAGTTTTTCTGCTAACGAACCTTAATTTTCATTTTATTGCTCCCCTAGAATTTTTCACAAACAAATGGAACTCTAATTAACCGTGTTTCCTTCAGTGTGGAAACGTTGGCCATAGATTAGATCCCTTGCTGTCAACAGCAGGGTTTTATTCTCCTAGGAGCAAACAACAAGGCGCTTCTCATTAGATACAATTGACAGGCCTCAGAAGGCTGATTACTAAAATTTGCACAAACCTGTCTCTCTATTCCTAGAGTATAAAAAGGGCCAAGATTGGGCTGGAGGGCTGTTGTTTAAACCTGTAGCTCAGCATATTAGCAGGTATAGGTCAGCAAGGACAAATCATCCTTTCAACACTGATTCTCAGAACATAATTAGTACCCAGCTAATAAGAGGCAGAGAAGGTGTTTTGATTCTGACATCTGTTTGTGCTGCTCTTCTGATTGCTGTACGGGAGCTGCAACAAGGGCGATCTTTTCAATCTAATGTGATTTTAAAATGCTTTTTGCCCGTATTCTGATAGGGAAGGTATCCTGGCACAGGTTTATCTGTGCTGACAGGGGGCTCCGTGGCTGTAGGGAAACGTTGATACCATAATTCAGCATCTCTCGTCTCAACATCTACTCTGTAGCAGATTGAAAAGAATAATGGATACTTGAGGTAGTGGATTTTAGTGAACTGTCAATGGTCAGAATGGGGGATTCTAATGGGGATCATATGTCTTGTCTTATATATCATCTCATAGTAAACATGTATTATCTTTTCTCCTTCTTATTTTTTTTCTTGCAGACTTGCTTTGACATGTTTTATTCTTTCCTCTGTACATTTTTCACTCTTCTCGCACCATCTTTGACATTTTCCTTTTTCTTCTCACACACGCTCATTTATTTTTCCTTTTTCTTTCTCTTCTGTTTGCATATCTTTTTCTCCATAATTGTGCACCAACCAGGCATAAACACACCTCGTACTTTAGACAGTTTGGAAAGGTAAATTTGGAAATACTTGCTGCAGGATGAAATTGTGCAGGAGTTTTGTGGGAATGGAGGAAATTTGAATGAGAAAGTGTGGAATTGCATCTTGTGCTCCAAGGTTATGGCTGTATGTGTTATCTCTGTGTCCTGAAAGTGGTGTTAAATCCACTAAATCCTGAACTATGTTATTGTCAGTGGGGCCACAGAGTAGATTCTAACTCTGCAAAACTGCAGATTCTTGATCCATATTTGGTGCAATCACAGCATATTGAAAGATGTGTTCCTACATATGAGATACAAGAAGGGTAATTTATGATGTTTTCTGATGAAATGTATGGATTTGAAGAGGTGATTAGTACTTTCCTGAGAGCACACTATGAGTAGATGCAAATAGCTGTGCAGTTCGTATTCCAACTGGTAGATTTTATTTGCAGAGCCTGGCAATTTATTCATCTAATTCTAGTTAATTGGTATATTGCTGTCCTGTGTATAGTTCATACATCTGGATTTATCTGTTACAGCTATCTTGACTGTGTATGGGCACCTTATATAGATGCATCTTGTAGTTATGTTCTGTAAACAAGGGGAAGGGAAGTTGCCCTGACTAGATTTTTGAATTTTGCTTCTGATGAGTCCAGGGTGAAAATAAAATTATCATGGTGTTCTCACTGCAGTCACTGGCAATAGGCATCCCTGGGAAACAGGGCAGTAATGAAATGAAATAACATCCACAGTAAAAAATATAGAACAATAGTTGATTAGAACCTAGAAACATGATTTGCATTTATTCCATGGGGTTTTTTTATGATGTGATTGTGGTGTAAAAGACATACAGAGGCAATAGAGAAGTGCTTGAAAAAATAGCATTTAAAGATCCTTTACATTTGAATGAGTGATGTGGCCCTAGTGTAAAAAAGAATGATGTAGTCCATGTATCCAGAGTGATTTTTATAGTGAGAAATGCATAGGTCTGCAGCTTGACGAATGCACCAGTAAAGAAACAACCAATAATGAACACCCAGTGATATCCCGGTTCAGGCCTAGGTACTACAGCTTCTTTGCTGCTGGAAGCAAAATATCTGCATGCTGCTATTCTTTCCTGTTTTGGATAAAAATACTTGAAAGAATCTTAGCAGTGTGTCATCTTCTGTAAATCAAAAGCAATATAGAATGTCTACCTTTCTTTTCTCTAGCGTCTCCACTTGGTGCCTTACATTTGCTCCAGTCTGTAGGGTTGTGTTGGGCACTCTTCTCCCATCTGACTTTATTCTTTCCTTCTCTCTGGTGATTGCTTCCTTCTCTCATGTGTCAGCTATGCAGTTTTTGTAAATGTGAGTGGAAAAACACCATATGTTTGCGAAGCTTATTCCGACTCTCTCCCTGCCTTGCTTTTGGTGATGTTGCTCATTCTTGGAGTCATATAGATATTGCCAGTGACCCTACCCTGCAGTAGTAGCTCGCAGTAGCAGCTCATTAATATTGTCCAAGATTTCTGGAAAGCTTGATCTCAGTGAGACACTGAGAGAGCCCCACTCTCTCTGAGAGCAGTCTGTCTGCTGACATCCTCTGATGCAGGACTGCCTGTGACTCCCTTCTCCCCCAGATTTTTTATCTGTGTAACTCCCATGTAGGCAGTGGAGATAATCTTTTGGGGCACTGGTCTAAGCAGAAGATGACTCCTACCCAATGACTCTTTTTTATTTGGCTTTTCACATAGTGCCTATCGTTGTAGTGTGCTTGGTATGAACAACGTTGTATATATGTTTATTGGCAGCTCAGGAGAGCAGCTTTGGTCCTATAGTCACAACTGTGGTGTTAGAGGCAAAGAGCTCGGTAGTTCTCTGGTTAGTGGTGCCTGGGTAGCAGCTGCACTTGTGTTTAATGATGGTGACTAAGGACCACAAGAAACTGTTTTCTCTCTTACTGAATGTCTTTTAGCCAGAACTCAGCAAAAGTTAAGTTGATGTATAATCTCTAGAATACTTTGTACATAGCTGACTATTCAAAATTACGTTGTGCTCTATAACAATAAATGAAGAAAGGATTACACGGGAAGCTTAAAATATGTTTTTTCAACTGTTCCTAGAGATTTTTCTGTAGAACTTCTTGTTTATTGTGCCTTTAATCTGCCTGTATTGAGGTACTTTGATTCTGTGGCATTTAGGATGATCTGCCTTCCAAACCTGAAGAGGAGAATTCTTGTTCTTAATTTCATTGTCTGGCAGGGTTGCTTATAGAAATGAAGTGAGTGTACCCGGGCAGAGAGCAAAGATCACACTAGGGTGAGAATCTCCTCCTCTTGCTGCTCCAGCAGATGCTTCAAGAGATGCTCACAATTGGAGTGGTTTTAAAGCAGTAGAAACATGTAGCCTCCAAGCAAGCATAGTGATTTCTTGTTCTTAGAAACTTTTTGTGTTACTTTGTCTTGTTCAGCTTTCATTAGGGCTTTTTGATCAGTGGTTACCCCGTGCAAAATTTAGCTAGTTGGGTGAGTTTCTCAGGGTTATGTTACTTTGAAACTCGAGTCTGGCAACTGTGACAGAACCAAAGGAGCAAATGCAGGCATGTGTCTCTCCATCTTCTCTCTACCTAATGCATTTGTCTTTGCCATATTTTGAATTCCATGTGATGTTATTGAGCTATCTGTTTCTGCTGGAGCTGGGACTGCACCCTCAGCATGTACTGCTGATCATCTCTGGATTTCTCAGCCACTTCAGAGTAGCATTTAGATTAAGGTGTGTGTCCAATATGCCTCTTCAAACACCCGCTGTAACTAATGGGGATCTAAGGACATACTAAGGTGATAAACCACAGTCAGTCTAAAGTCTGGGATGTAATTGAGACATTAACTTAGAGTTGGGCTCTAGGAATCAGCCTAAATAAACTAAAATATTCAGAATTTTTGTTTTATGTCTCATTCAGAAGTGGGTGATTCCAGCAACACTGTGCCATCAGTGAAGGAATAGTATAAAAAGAGAGAAGTCCTTTCTCACTGTATCATTGACACTTTCGGTCCTGCAGTGCCTCGTGGGGGCATTGACTAATTATTGATTAGATGGGTGACAACTCTCAGAAATCACAGCTAATTTCTCAGATGACCAGTCTTCCAAGTACCTCCCAGACCCAATCTTGACCTTTTTTTAACTTGTGAGGTCACACAATTTCAGGATAAGAAGAAGCTTTAAGAAATCATCTCATCTGTCTTGCCTCAAGGCAGGATAAACTATACCTGTGTCTTTCTGGACATGTGGTGATCTAGGCTGTTTGTAGAGACTTCCAGTGACAGATAGTCAACAACCTCTCCAGGCAGGCTATACCAGGGCTCCAATATTTTAAGTAATGGAAAACCTTTCCCTATATCTAACTCGGATCTCCTTTGCTGCAGCTTAAGTCTTTTATTTCTTGCCTTACCCACCCTGGATGAGGAGAATGGCTTATTGCCATCTTTACAGCAGCCTTCAGGTACTTGAAGACTATTATCATGTCTCCCCAGTGTTTGTTCCTGATAGATGAGAGCAAACAAAAGGGTATATGGGAAAAAAAGGAGGGTTGGTAAAAGCAGAAAAAAAAAAAAAAAAAAAGATGAAGGTGAACAGCTCTCAGCCATCACAATCTTAAAGATCGCTTTTAGGTTCTTGGTGGTCTAGACCTATTTAATTTACCCACTACAGTGGCTTTTTATATCAAAAAGAAGTCTGGCCTCACATTTTCTTTATAGATATAAAATTTAATCTGTGTCTGTTTTTTCCTTTCTGGTATCCAGATGACCCTAATTTGGGTCTATAGTTTAGTTTGCTTTTGCTTCTGCCACATAAGGACAGATTAGAAAGAAGAGGTATGGAGTGAGAAATAAAGAAAAAAAAATTAAGCCTACCTTTTTTTAGTTTTCTGGTTTTTAGTGTGGGGGGTTTTTTTGGGTTTGGGTTTTTTTTTTTTGGTTTTGGTTTTTTTTATGTAGAATATTACCCAACAGTAATACTTTGTGTAATTAGGGAAGAGCATGTCTATGCTGCATGGATTAGATTGATTCCATGATGCTTTTATCAGTAACTTCAATTTTGTCATTGACACCATTGTAAGCTAAATCAGTGAGGAAAATATTAGAGAGAGCAAGAGAGAGAGAGCGAAAGCTAGAAGCAATCCAGCTAATGGAAAGTGTACTGAGTAAAATGTTCTGCTTTTGAAGTATGCTGACATCTCAATTTTTTTTTCCCCTTTAATCCAAACTTGTTTATCTGCTGAAGTAAACAGGAGCTCAGAAACAGGTTTTGCCTTTCTCTTAACCTCCTCTCACCCAGCCAACTAAGCAATGATTTTAGCAGAGATTTGTAAAATGCTTGCTCTGCTATTCCCCCCACCCGTATCTGATCTCTTTCTTTCCTCCCTCCATGCGTAGGTGTGTTTTCTTCCCCTTTTCTTTTTTTAGATATGTACTTTGCAACTCATTGTACCTTGGTCCAAACATAAAGGTGTTAATTAGCTTGCAAGCACCTGGCTATGCAGCAGTTCATATATCTGTTGTCTTCCCATTGGGCAGGACAAATAATGTATTAAATCATATTTGCTACTAGAATTGTTAACAAAGTGCAGTTTGTACAAGGGGTCTGCTGCTATTGTGATCCAGAGAGAAGCATAGAAGATGTCAGGAAGCATATGCAGTTTTTTGGTACTGTCTTAAATTTTTGAAGGGATTATTGTTTCTGTGTTAGTTTAGTGCCTGGGGAAGTAGAAATTGCACGCTTGACCAGGTGGGAGAAGGGTTAGGAGGGGCCATGCGGAGAGCGCCTCTTCCCATGCTGTTCACTTCATGCATCTGCTTTCAGCCTCTAAATAAAAGGTCGGCTCTGGGCTCTTTGATGTGGTGAAAATCAACTCCCTTCCTAGTTCGTAGAAAGCAAATACCAGAAAAAGTATCTTACTGCACCAACTCTAGATAAAGTATGTATTAAAGAATATAAAAGAGGTAACCAATACCATGTCTGCTCCAGGATTAAAAGCAGAGGCAAGTCTGTGAATTAGTTAATATTTATAGACAATGTGTTAGACTGTTGCAGTGAATTTATATCTCTGATCTTTTAGTCTTACACAGAGAGCTTGCATTTACCCTTTGGTTTCACTTAACCTGTGGAAAAAGGTCTAAGGAGTTCAGAGTTTGCTCTTCGTTTATGAGCAGAGTATAACATTGTGTGCTTCAGACTACCTGGAGAGAGGGGTTGGAGTTGGGGTCCCCATGTTCTTTTCAGTTTAATTACTCAGGTCTGAGTTTCTCTTCTGCAAGCATTAATAGTATTTCTAATCAACCAAATGTGTTCAAACCTTTTAATGGGAGGTGGAAGAAGTTTAGTTTCTGTCAACTCACATGGAGTCAAGATTCCTCCTTTAGTGGCAGTTGGGATAAGCAAACATAAAGGCTCCATATGTAGGGAAAAAAAAGGAGAAGCAATGGTCTTTGACCTCCACACAAAACATTTTTGGATGACGGCATCATTAGATGCTGCTGAATTAACACATGATGCATATTTAACCAGTGGGAAATGCAGGAGGAAGGCAAATGCAAAATATTTATATTTTTCACTGGAACTTTGTTTTGTCAGAGATCTCCTGGGTATCCATCTTGCTCATGACTGTGTATTTTTAATATTACCAAAAGTTTTGAGACCTGAAAAACAAGCACATATTTCTAGTTGGTAAAAAACACTTAAAAAATGTAGAATGAAATACTCCCTTAAGTCTTGCCAAAACCTGGTGAAATAAATTGCAACAAAGTCTTCAGTGCTGTTCTCTGCTTGCCCTGAAAGAGTCTTGGCGGTAGACTGTAATGATCCATCATGTGTAGGACTGTGTGGCTGCCTGCAAGAAAATAAGTGGCATATCCCGGCAAAACCCACCAAGCAGTATAATGAGATAAATGCAGCACATGTAACTTTGAATGTGCTTTATTTCTATCAACTTTCTGGCCCCACTCAGCAAATGCCTTGAAGTTGTTCAGTATTTGGGAGGAAAACATCACAGCTGTGACCTGTTAAAGGCTAAGGAGCAGCTTCATTATTTCCTCCAGCTGGGGCTTGGTGGCTATTTGAATCTGGATGCGGTAGGAGAGGGCAGGCTGGGCAGATGAGAAAACCAAGAACCTGTTCATCAGGGAGAGGGTATGGACTGTGAAGTTGGAAAGACACTTTGGATACTGGTGAGCAGTAAGAAGGCTTAGTTATTTAAGGTAGGAAACTTAAGGAGGGAAGGTATTTTGGGGTTTTCTGCCTTTTAGAAGAGAAGGTATGATGGTGGTGACAAATAGCATAGTACATTCTGACATCTGGAAGATCTGAAGTTGAGCTGCCTAGTTGTCTCATCTTTGGGCCACAGTATTGAACTAAAACCTTGAGTAAGGATGGTCCTAGCAAAAAGGCACATGAATGATAAAAAAACCTATTAAGCTAAGCCTGGCCAGTTGTAACATTAGGAGAAGAACGATGGAAAAAGATGCCCTTGTGTTCAGATGGCAAGGATAGGAAAAAGGGTGTTGTGTAGTAGCTTGATATCATGATCAGCCGCATGCAGAGCACTGTAGGTGTGGAGAGCTGTGGGCTTTCATGGATCCTGTGGGCACTACAAGTTCTGAGGGCTGACCTGCAAAGTAGGCTCTGAAACTAATGCTGGGCTGCTGGAACTGGCTAGTGTCTAGGTGAACATGGATTTTTTTTTATTTTTTTTTTTTTATTTTTTTTTAACTCTCTCCCCAAGCATTTAGAGAGGATGGTGTAGGAAGGCTATACTCCAGGAAGGCTTCCTGGAGTAGGAAGGCTATGATATGTTTCTAACCTTGCCTATCTTACACCTTAAGTGACTGTTTGCCTTGCTGATCTGCTGTAACTTGACTGAATAGTTGAATACTGGAATGAGTTTGCATTTTGAACGCGAGGAGAGGGTTGATGCTGCACTGTTAGATAGTAGCTTGGTTTCTTTCTTTCTTTTCTTAAAGTAAGCACGTATGAAGAAGGGGGAGATGAAGTTGTGATAAGGAGTTCATTCACCTCCGTCTTGCCATCAAAACCAAAAGTTAAGTAATAGGCTCAACAGAGCAGAGGCCACTCACAGGAAGCTAAGATGCATTAGGAATGTTAAAATCCAGGTTGAATGTTTCTTCTCCTGTAAACAAAAATAGCTTTGGACTGGCTGAAACACAGATATACTTATGTCACAAAATAGGTGTTCTCGGGGAGAAAAGGAGAACAACGTGTCCTTTCCTCCTTGCCTCTACTCATCATAAAGAAACTGAGTTATGAGTTAACCTCTATAAAATGGGTGGGTGTCCTGTGTGTCGATGGAAACTTCAATGCCAGATAACTTGTTGCTGGACAAATAGTCTTGTTTTTAGTGTCTAAAATCTGTCTCCTGGAGCCGGGTTTTGGCAGGGATGGGCTGACCATGGGCTGACCTCCAGGCTGGTGCGAATGCTGCAGTCAAGCAGCAGCTGCTTCTTGTGGGCTCAGCCTGGTTCCTGCGCTCTGATAAGAACTTGTGCTAATTTTCATCAACTCTAATAACTTCTTTTTTTTTCCTCATCTGTGTAAACTGGCTGCTCAGAGGATCCCACAGCATGCCCGTAATTCTGCTTACAGGCAATTGTTGCCAGTAGCTATTGGGTTGTTTTCTGCCAGGCCACAGTAACAATGACCTCTGAGCAGTGAGTGAAAGGGTAACAAACTGAGGAAAAACCCCAAAGTATTTGTTAAGCATTGTAGCAAGAGATGCTGTGAAGCTATTTAGTGCTGCATGCACATTACTACTTCATTGCTAGATTATTTTACTGTTTCATTTCTATTTACATACCCCGTTGATTCCTTTGCATCTGGGTTTTGCACAATTCTTTCAATAACATACGGTTCAGTGAGTATAATTACAGGATTGTTAAAGTTCACATTTCACTATTCATCTTGTTATCTCCTGTAATGGAAGGTTGAAATAAATGCACATAATTACATGGTTGGTCCTAAATTATTTTTGTGTTGCTGTCACTAGGACACACTTGAAAAGCAGAATATTTTTTTTTTTTTTTTGGTGTGTTTGTGGTGGGGTCTCTCTGGCAAAAGAAAGGCAATCCCTGCAGCTGAACCCATCTGCTTTGGTGTTCTAGTGTCTTTTTTGCAAGCCACGAGTTTCATACCATTTTGAAACGGGAATGGATAGCTTATGCTGTTGAAATGCCTACTTAATGAGTTCTAAGCAAAGGATTTTGGACTTGGCATGTGCAGGTGTAGTTTATCTGCAAGTGACATCTCTCTGTAAATGCCAGAGATGAAACAGCTGTAGTTTTTGGGGATTTTTACCTTTAAAAAAAAAACACTGAGTCCTGTGGTCACAAATTTGAAGAAAACACGAGCAAAGAGGACTCTTAACTTAAACATTATGGAAATCCTGTCGTCGTTTTCTAGGATCCTATACCTTATGGTGTAGCTCATACAGTGCTTTGCTTGTGCTCACTGCCCAAGATCAGGTCAAGAGTGTATTTCTTTACTGATGAACAGGGGTTAGTAGTAATTTTGTTTTAAGTGGGAGCACAGAAAGGGGAGTGGGATGGAAATAAAGCTGGTATTTTACCAGTTCCATTTACCTTTATAGCTGCTTCATAAAATTACTTGTTTGCTTTCTGGAAATGGTCTTGAAAGCTTGGTATGACTCCCAACGTCAGTTTTTTTTACCCTTTAGGAAGATGTAAGAAAGCTTTCTTTAGCTTGGATTCAAGCCTGTGGTGAGATAGCTAAAATGGTGTAATCTGTGGTCAGTGTAAAAGGAACAGTCTGTCTAAAATTGAGGTCTCTATGGTTAAAATAGCTGGTGTGTGTATGTGTGTGTATATATATATATTTAATTGGAGACTGGATGAGTCTTGTGTAATTCCTGAGATCAGCTAAAGTGTACAGGTTGACAGAAATGTATAATAATTATTTCCTGGCCTATCCATAGTTTTCCTAATCTCTAAGGTAGAGGTGGAAAAACTTGCACCGCATGGGCTAAATTTAACATATAGCCCCTCTGTAGGTTTATAATATAGGACTCCCCCTGAAACTATGAGAACTTACTTGTGTCCTGGGAGTCCAGAGGATCATGTTTGCAGTGAACACTGAGCAGGAAAAGGTGTGCCAGTTACTGATGATGTGTTTGAGTATCGCATTTGTGCAAGGGAGAATCTAAAATGTCTTTCAAGAAGCAATGTGCTCTGACTACAGGAACAAAACACTTGTAGGCTTTGGGATTTTTTTACTACTTCGTATTCATGTTTTTTTTGTCTCCTTGTGAACACTTATGAGCCATTAAATGGGCAAAGACTAATAGATGGTAATCAGAGAACTAAGGGTATTCATAGATAATTTGTAAGCAGAAAAAATCCTGCATAAAGTCAATAAGAAAGCAAGCAGTATCCCTTGATGAATCATAGCAGTAATAGGTGGTGAATGCTGCAGGAATCAGCCTGAAAACAGACCACAAACTAATCCAGGCCAAGCTTCTGCTGAACAGACCATCTGCAAGTAATGTATGGATTGGTGAACTGGCAAACTGTTGGCAGAACTTTCATTATGAACCTTTCTACTGAAAAACGATTCGAGTAAGTTGATGATCGTTGCATGACATGGTCAAAAAGACAAGGTGAGGAGGTAGCATAGTGTTAGCCTGGTCCTTAAATCAAGGACTGCTTTGAAGTGACACCTTTTCTTGACTGCGGAATTTTCTTAGAAGTGAAAGAAAGTCCAGCAGAAGTTGGACTAGTTGGGTGTTAGCATGACAGGCACTTGGTTCAGTATTGAAAGTGTAGTTAATCTTTGCTGTTAAGTTGGTTGAGCTGGGGAAAGTGCAGCTGGACAGAAGTTGCATATTCTTGAGGAGACCAACTGTTACACAGACCGAAGGTGAACAAATGCAATTAACTATTGGTCTCGTTTGCGCTTGGTGTGCAGGTTCCAGTTCTTTCATGCATTGAATGAATCACTTGTTACTAGGAGGTTTTACAGCGTGCTATCTCCCGAGATGTCGGAGCTGGTGTGTGTTTGTTCACATTGGTGTGAAAAATCCTATAGCAACATCCCAGGTGCGCATCACAGTCCCAGGCTGTGCCCTGGATGACTGTTGCTCAGATTTGAAAGGCTTCTCCTGCAGTGCTTGAATAAAACTTATAGTGTTTCAAAATGCTCAACTATTAAGTTACACTCCTGTGGTTTGCAGTATCGTATTTAAAGATGTCACAGATGTTGGCTTTGGCATTAATTGTTTTCTTTTCCAAATCAGTGGAGTTCAGTAATGATGTGCTGCTTAAATTTGTTTGGAAGTTTTGTCATGGGGTAGATTATGGGTTTACCAATGCCTGTGAGCTCTCTCTGATGTTTTCCTTCTCCCCATAACTCCCACACTGTTCCATGTTGCTGAGTGTACCTCACCAGGAAGCATCCCTCTGCACGTACATGGCTCTGTGTGCTTGGCTATGCTGAAAACCTCAGCTGTTGCATTCAGCATCCCTTGTGGTTCTGGTGTGGTTTCGCTCAGTGGGGCTAGAATTTGAAGCATTCATTGACAGTTGAAACGTGGGCTCCTTAGACCAACACTAGGAGTTTGCTTCAGTCCTGACCTCAAGCAACAAGACTTCTGATGTGTCCAGCTTTGTTAGTGTACTTCAAGCTGGGTCTCTGTTCCCCTCAGTAAGGCTCATGGTGCTCCCTTCTTGTAACTGCCACTGCTTGTATCTTGCCAAAAATTAAATGCACTAATGAAAAATCAGAGCATTGCTGTGCTCTCAGAGCTTTCTCAGTTATGCTAAACTGCATCCCGGTTCTGCAGCGTAGACTAATGTACTCTTGAACTTTGCATTTGTATCTTTGCTGTTTCATTTTAGTCTATGAACCAAAGTTACACCTGGGAGTTCAGGTCTCTTCGGTGTTTCTCCTCCTTTTTTTTTT
>VXBJ01007792.1:0-25019 GCA_013400055.1 Nycticryphes semicollaris | reverse complement strand
TTTTTTTTTTTTTTAATCAAGTTGGAGACCTCACAATGTTGCAAAACAAATTGCAGGCAAAGTTTTTATTTTATTTAAAACCATCTGTTTCCTGCTTAGATTTCAGGATTGCACGATTCTCACTGCTGTGCCTATGTAAGGGTTATAGACATTGCCAGAGATGTATTGGCTTAATTAAGACTTTAAAGCTCATTTCCAAAGGTACCCGTATGAGGCTGTTGCTTAATATTGAGTGCTATTCCGGCATCTGTCTGATGCTGAAAGTGAAGGGAAANACCCAAAAAACAAAACCCAAACAACTCTTTGGCATTCAGATTACAATTTCTCTGCTTAATTTCATCCTTTTCCTCTACTTGAGAGATATTTAAGGTATTCTTTGAGGGGTTTTTTGCACACTTTAAGTCTTTGCAAGCTGTTTCGTCCACCATGTGTTAAACCAAACTTTCTACTTTCCTGAGCTCTGCTACTGCTGTTGTCTTTGTCCTGTGCCATGATCCTGTGTTAGCTATATCCCTTTTTTATTCCTTGCCAATTTGTTCATCTAAGTAACAAAAGCGTAATAATACTTGTTCTCTCTTTGCATAGTGCTCTTCTATTTACAGATTAAAAAAAAATGCTGCGAAAACCAAAGGTTTCTGTGGGTGAAAGAGGTACGTTTTTCTAAGTAGGTGGTGCAAGCCTGTGTTACCTTATCTGGAAGTGCTACCATTCTCACTGCTGGAGTGATTTGGACAGGTTACAGAAATATGTTCTCTAACTTCTTGTTGAAAAATAGTCTGTCTTGTTTACCGCTGAAGAATCCCTACACTTCATCCATCGCTCAGGAAAGTGCTTCAAAACCATACCCAGCTTATACCAGTATAGCCCTGTCTGGAGGCATTGCAATGAGCTTATGCCAGTGTTGGAGAAGCAGCAGGGAAGCAGAAATGTTCTGCTGCAGCCACAACGATCTGACATGGGCAAGCCATGCATCATGGAGCACTGGGCCAGTCTGGTGCTGTTCCTGACCTGGTGCTCCTGGCCTAGAAAAAATAATGCAGGATGTGAGAGGTCTCCTCACTGTCATACTGATAAGGATTTCTTCAGGTGGTAGAAGTTCCTTGCACAAGTGAGTTCCTGAGACAGTAGCTGCATAACTTAACTTCTGGAACTACTTTCTGCTAGGTTTTTACATTTGTTTATGTAGAGTGGGGAGAGGAATTGCTAATCCTCTGCCTTGGCACGTTACATCACACAGCTTGGTGTAATATCATTGCAGATTGTGCATCTGAAGTATTCCCCTGTTGCAAGGCACTGACGCAAATAAGTCAATCACTGGCAGCACAGCGTCCACCTAAGTTTCAGGGCCTCTGTGGCTCTGAAAGCCGGTGAGCCCAGCAGGGAGCTTAAATGGAGATTTCAAATGGCTGGAGCCTGTCCTGTCTGGATACCGAGCCACTAAATGTAACCATGCCCAATTTGATGCAATCGGCGCGCTCATGCTCAAGAAGGGTAAAGGATGGAAGTGGAGTGTGCAGGCAGAAGTGTGGGTTGCTAGTGCTGCTGGGTGGAACAAGCGGAAAAAAAAAATAGCTTTTAAAAAAAAAAAAATTAAAAAAATGTAGTGGCAGTTGGGTGTAGAGGGGGGATGGATATGGTACTCAGTTGTGGGGTTTTTTGTTTTATATTATTCCCTGACAGGGATAGAAGTGATTGTTTCTGACTAGAAGGGAGGTGCTGCCAGGTGTGGGTGGGTTTGGAAGGCATGAAGAAGAGCTCTCTCTATCTCCTGGGACACTTAAGGCATTTCAGGGTAAAAACTGGACTGGAATAGGAAAGATGTATTCCGCTTCAAGCGATAGGTATGTAGTCTACAGGAGAAAAGGCTGGCTTGGCTTAGATTTGCTCCAGTAGCTCCCACTTCTTATTTCTTAATTAGTTAATGTTTGTAAATGTGAAGTGTCCTATAAGAGCTAAGTATTATTATGGATACTAAAATTGACCATAAAATCTAATATAGAGAAAAGTACAGCATGCACATTTAGCTATATAAGCAAAGCAGTTGCTGACATCCATTGACTTAACTTATGTCACTGAACAGAAACTGCAGTAGTTATGCTGAAGTAGATGTGATCTAATGGAGTTTTAAAATTGGGTGGTATTTATCTTGGAGACAGCTGTATCTCATCAGGGGAGAAATGGTTTATTGAGTCAGTACACACGTGGGGACATTGAAATCAATTGTTATTTACCTCGTAATGAATAACTGTGATGAACCAGTGGAATCTGTTATGGAAGGTTTTATCATGGGCTTTAAAAAGGAAAAAAAAATAAAAATGCGTATCTTGGTTTGTCAGGACTTTAACATTTTATTTTGCAGTGCTATGATTCTGACCTCAGGTGCCTGACATGTCTGTGCACTGAAGAGTCTATTTTGAACTTCAACATATGGTCCCAGCAGCATATTCCCATCATGTGGCCCACTAGCACCAAGCACAGTTATGTGTGGAGAAGCTGCCTCTCCCCACACTTGTGTGTGCCAGGAGACCAAGATCCTCTCATGGAAGCGCAGTGGAACAGAGCTTGCAGGCTCATTACCTGATTTTTATCCAGTCTGTAGAGCATAAGCTTTTTTTTATCCACCAAAATAGACTTCCAGCTAACTGGTATCTTACCTGTATCCCTGGATAATGCTATATACAGCATGTGAGAAATACAATATCAGGAGAAAATATTTTTTTCTAAAACCTGGGTAGGGTAATGGTGCTGTAGGAAAACTGTCCTCATTAATTTTCTTTCAGCCAGTGTCATGGAGTTGTTTATTCTATTAGAAATGTATGCTTCTCAAGGGTATTACACAACTCTTGGAGCAAGTTTATACTGAAGTAGTTTCCCAGGTAAAATGGCATAATTTAGAGAAGGACTGTATTGCCTTCACATTTTTTCTGGATTTTCCTGCCTTTTTGTGTTAAGGATAATCTTGTTTCCAAAACGTACAGTATTTCAGTATATGACACGCCTATAGAAAAACGAGCTGCCATCGGGAATATCGAACTTCAGTTTTATTTTTTGCTCCCAGTTTAGAACCTGATTGATTAAAATTGTTGATAACAAATATTGAACAAACCGAGCAGGAGTTGGAAACCTTTTGTTTACCTTATAGGTAATTCTTGCTCAGGAAGCTGCCAACTTCCTTAGTTCTTATTCCACGCAGGCATAACCGCCTTCAAATGTGCGTGGGGAGATGTCCTGTCTCTGGGCATTGTCTGGCCTCTTACTGAAAGATTCAGCAAAAGTACGAAGCACAGGGAAGGTTTTTGTGTGGTAAAACTTCGATTTGTTTCAAAGAATCACACAGAATCTCAGGAGTTGGAAGGGACCTTGAAAGATCATCTAGTCCAATCCCCCTGCCAGAGCAGGAACACCTAGATTAGGTCACACAGGAACGTGTCCAGGTGGGCTTTGAATATCTCCAGAGAAGGAGACTCCACAACCTCTCTGGGCAGCCCGTTCCAGTGCTCCATCACCCTCACCGTGAAGAAGTTTTTTCTCATATTCAAGTGAAAACCTCCTATGTTCCAGGTTGCACCCATTGCCCCTTGTCCTATCGTTGTCCATCACTGAGAAGAGCCTGGCTCCATCCTCCTGACACTCACCCTTTCCATATTTATAAACATTAATGAGGTCACCCCTCAGTGTCCTCTCCTCCAAGCTAAACAGACCCAGCTCCCTCAGTCTTCCCTTGTATGGGAGATGCTCCACTCCCTTAATCATCTTTGTAGCCCTGCCCTGGACTCTCTCAAGCAGTTCCCTGTCCTTCTTGAACTGAGGGGCCAGAACCGGACACAATATTCCAGATGCAGTCTCACCAGGGCAGAGTAGAAGGGGAGGAGGACCTCTCTCAACCTACTAACCATCTCCTTTTGAAGATCTGGAATGAAATTTGCATGGTTGAGTCCATAAGGATAGCTTTGCAGGTTCCTCACTTGCCTTCCAATTTTTAAAAAGTGTAATGTTACACAACACAACTCAAGGGGTTTTTTTAATTTCTTTTTATTGTATTTTGGGGTTTTTTGCAGGCTTGCATGAAAAAACTTCAAAAATGTAACCTGGCCCTGAGATAATCATTAGCATGTCATCTTTTTGAAGCACTAGCTTGGACTGGGAGCTATTTTTGTGATAAGAAGCGGATGTAAATCCCTTGCAACAACTGTTCACTGCTCAGGGAGACTTCTCAGCTGGAGTGCTGTCAGAGGAGCATTAGAGCAATTTTCACATAATCATACCCTTGAGTGTATACAGTTTGTCTGTGTTAGGGAGCTGGAAGTGTGTGGTACTGTTGGAAAGGAGTCAGTTTACCATCCATGGACTGTCCCAAGCAAAGTCATGGGCATGGTATGAGTTCCAGGGATTTGAAACCTATGAAAGGCTTCTGGGTAAGTGTGAGTGTGGTTTTTTGCTGGTGTGTTTGATTTTTTGGTGTGAGTTTGGGGTTGGTTTTTTGGGGGGGGCCTTGAACAACAGAAGTAATATGTGTCTGTGGTGCAATGAAACTTTATTTCCAATATACCTGGAAGTTCTAAAATTGCTTTACAACTTGTACTGTGCAATGAGAGGGAGTTTTTCTTAACCAGTCACTGGGGTACAGCTACATCTAGGGAAGCAGGTGTGTTTTTTTGTGAGATGCTTGTTAAAGGTTTATTCAACTGAAATGTTTTTAAATAAGAAAATTACATTATTTTGTGCTCTTTGGGTTCAAAATGTTCTTGCTCTGAAGTCTTTAGGGTGTTGCCTCACAATGTAAGCCACCCTCAAGGGAAGGTACCTGCTACAAGCTTCTGACCTTAAGTTGTCAAGATGCTGTCACTGGAATTCAGGTGAAAAGTTAAAGTGTTATCTGTTTGACCTTAAACAGCTGAAAGTGAATGGACCCCCACCCAAAAAGCAACTTTTCTAGTTTTAGATGGATAAGCACTCTGAACTTGTCCACCTGCCTTGTGATGCAGATGACAGCGTGGGGTCTGGAGAGGTGAAGATTGTGCAGTGGGAGGGACAGTGAGCCTGTGACAGCCAAAATTTAAGTCATCTCATGCTGTTGGAGAACATTAACCTCCTGTTTCATTACTGGGGCTTTGGCTTACAGAAGGAGGCAGTGGGTGGCAATGAAGAGCAGTTTATTTTTTTTAAAGGCAAAGGCCCTGCTGTATTCTACTCTGAGACATAAAGGACACATTATTGCTATGAATGCTGCTCCCAGCTTATCGGCTGACTGTCTTGAGCTCGTCCAGGCTGGGGACTGATATATGACTTAGTAATTCACCCTTGTTGACAAAGTCTCTGTCAATGCAGCATAATGTCGCTATGGGAATGTCACTGATTCATGAGGTGTTTGGTGATATCTTTAGGGGCATTGATTTTCAAGTTGCATTTCAAAGTGAAATTTGGACAAAGTATACATGTTTGGCAAAAACACTTCTGCGTGTGTGGGAATACGTGAATCTCTTGAGGGAAATGAACTAAAAACTTGGCTTTCATGGTCCTTGTGAGCTTTGCTCTCTTGATTTTCTCTAATTCTGCTAAAAGCAGGACAGTCCTTCTGTCACGTGGGTGGAAAGCTTGTATTACAGCAGCTGAGATTTCAGCTAACTCCCTGAAAACGTAGCTGTAGATGTGCACTTGGTCTATTCATGAATACAGTCTGGAGAAATTATTAAATGTTTAATGCTCAAGTGAATCAGTGGGTTGAGGTATGGAATCCGAGACATCTGAACAGTTTCTGTTCACTTAAATAAGACAAAAGGCATTTTAAATTTTGCTATAGCTCACAGGAGAAATGAGGCTATTAGTAGGAGTTAACCAGTTGGTTAAAGCAGATACGGTGAAATATCTGGTGCTGACAACCATCAAAGGTGGAGCATCAGACTAGGTGGAGTATAGATCTGGCATGGAATGCCTCTTCTTCATATGTACCAATTAATAATAACTTTTGTTTGTTGAAACTAGGCATTTCAAATAACAGCTAGTAATAGCTTGATCTCTTATGTGAATTAGAGCAAAGATAGTCCTTGTGCAAGAAACAGATTGGGAAGTAAAAAGGGGAAGAAAAATCAAGTTAAACCAAGCTTCAGAGAAAGCTTGGCTCGTTATTTTCATGAAGATAATGAAATTCCTAAAATGTTTGTCACAAATATGTTACACTTAACAGTCTGTATAAAGTGTATGATGTAGGACAGTAAAAATTATTGAATTCCTGGAAGAAAATATGAAATAAGGAAATACTGGGTTATGGCAAATATTGCATCATTCGGCTGCTGAAGTTCTCTTGTACAAGGAAAGAGATCCTGACACGTGAGCAAGAAATTGTTCTTAATGTGAGGGGAAAAAAAACCCTAGAAATCTATTAGAAGGTTGTATTGATTGTAAATCTGAAAAATTCCCTTACTTCTGGGTAAGTTTTCTTAATAGGAATTAATTCTAGATTTTTCTACTGTTTTCTCACCTTTTTCTGAAGTATATAATTTTTTATTAGCCTTAAACATCAGTGTGTATAAAAAAAAACCTAATTCCAAAAGGTAAAGTTACAAGTCATATTACTTTAAGGATTCAAGTGAATAAGAATATTGCTTATTAAATTAAAGATATCTGGAAGGTTTTCTTCACCCTAATAATGAGATCTAATAAACATAAACCATGAAAAGCATGAAGATTTAGTAACAAAAAAAATAATCTCCCAAGTGAGGCTTCCCTAGGGAAAACTTGTTTCTTGTTGATCCAAAGTCTTTTCCTGCATTTCTTGATTTCTGCTTCTCTGTGAACTGCTCTGGAACTAGCGCTGCAAGTATTTCAAAGCCTAGATTTCCACTTGACAATTCTGGAAATTTAAACTGGAGTTGAAATGTAAGTATTTTAGAGATGCTACTGACTTATGAGAATTTCCAGCTTTTTCTGTAGCTGACAATCTTCTGTCTATAGAAAAGTCATGAGATACTTCATTAACTGCATCGGCTATCTGATACCACATTACTATAATAAGTTCACTCTCAAATTAAAGACTACTATCTGTGGGCTCTATTTGTTGGCTAGTAGAGTCAACTAACTCTTCCATTACCCTGAAGAGTAAAGGATGGGAATGTTCCCGTCTTTCCATGTAGAAGTCAATTTGGTTTTTTAACTGTAGTATATGTATGACCAGGTACTGTGGTGCCTGAGTGTGTTATACCCCGCTGAAGTCACCTGGAAATGATTGACAGCCAATGATAGGACAAGGGGTAATGGGTGTAAGCTGGAACATAGGAAGTACCACTTAAATAGGAGGAATGACTTCTTCACAGTGAGGGTGACGGAACACTGGAATGGGCTGCCCAGAGAGGTTGTGGAGTCTCCTTCTCTGGAGACATTCAAAACCCACCTGGACACGTTCCTGTGTGACCTGATCTAGGTGTTCCTGCTCTGGCAGGGGGATTGGACTAGATGATCTTTCAAGGTCCTTTCCAAACCCTGATATTCTGTGATTGTGTGAAACTTGCCATGTTGCAGATGCCTTATTATTTCCACAGATCTGACAGACTATGGGAGAATCTTCTGTAAGGAGCTTCCTTCTTCAGCCAACCTAAATGCAGAACATTACCTTAGGCATTCAGCTAGGTGGCTGGGTCAGAGGCTGGAGGAATTTGATGTGTAAGGTCTTAGTTATACATAAGCTATAAAGCTAGGAGCTTCTCCTTATATTAGGTGCTTAAGGTTAGGGGGTGCATGTATTCCCATAGCATCTCTTACTATGAGCAGTTACATACTCTAAGTTTCTAAGGAATTGCATCCATAAAAACAGCAATGGAGCTGGACAATCCAGAGGTCGTGCAGAAGGAAATCTGAGAAATGCTGTTTCCCTGCTGCCTGCAAATATTTGGAGGCTCTTAACTGCTGTCTTCACACAATGATATCAGAGAAGTTGCTATTTCCTGTGCAGCCCTTCTGCCTGCCATTCCTTAGCTCACGAGAACAATCAACCCTCTTTCTGTTTGTTTCCTTGAAATAGCATTGACTGACTGATACTTGTTCCTAAATTATGAATGTTTAACAACTCAATATGGGACTGAAGAAAAAGTAAACGAGGAGATCCATAGGGAAAATAAAACCAAATCGAAACCCAAAACCTGTTTGTCTTTACAATGACTGAAATTGAATTAAGTATCGTTAGGATATGGTATGTGACCTGGGTGAGCAGGGGCAGTTAAAGAATGACCTTGTAATGGTTTCCACATCCTCAAAGATGCATTTAGAAAGCATTGTAGAATATGAGTAAAAGGAAGAAAAAGGCATATATATGAAAGAGCAGGAGAGAGGGAAAAGGAAACAGGAAGCAAGATAAGATTAGGATAAAAGAAGAAGATGAGGAGAAAGGGAGGAGGACAAAGCTAGGAATTAAGAACAACTAAGGTTGTGTGCTGATAGGCTGTGAAATGTGTGGAGGCTGAATGTGGGAGCAGAGGAGACCGAGGGGAAAAAAGACATGAAAAGGAAACAGAAGCACTGGAGTGAGAGGAGAGGTAATTTTGTTTGTTTCTGACTTGTTTAGGCATTAAACCAGCTGAACTTGTGTTTTTTCTTGGCACCCCTATTCAAGAGGGATGAAGCTGGACTGGTTGCCCGCTTCCTTGGGCGCAGCCTGGGGTGCGGGCAACATGACAAGGCTGAGAAAATTGAACCTGCTGGAGGTAGAGGGGTGACTGATCAGAGCTTTGGGAGCCCAGGAGCATCACAGCAGTCTCCCCAGGGGACTGCAGGATAATACTGTGGAGGGGAGGATGGTGGGAAGTTGTCATGGAAACAGAGGGCCTGAAAGATTGACTCTGAGCAGCAACAGGCCAGCAAGGCAGCCTAAGTAGGATTTATAGCACATTATAGTGTGAAAAACAGGAGAAAATTACTGTAAAGGCAGGAATTATAGCACAACAGAATGTATCAGCTCTGAGATCCATCTTACTAATTAAAACAGCATACTCTGTGGTGGAGCGTGCGATAAGCCTGTTAGCCTAAATGGGAAGATGTTATCGATACTTCATTATAAAGTTTATTGTCTTTAAAGTAACTATGGAGGAGGGGCAGGGAAGTGTGGAACCTGACTAACCAATGCCACTCGCTGTCCGCTCCCTGTACTTAATAAATATCCATTCTCTGTTAAGCCTTAAATCTCTGGGATGTTTTTTTTTTTTCTGCTTGAAATTTTCCAGCTGCAAGTCAATTTGCATGTGTTTGTGGGATAAATACGAAGCCTAAGTAGGGAAAAAATGTGACTGTGGATGGAGGGGCTGGCTGAAGAAGTTTTAGTACCTCTCTCTTGCTGAAGTCAATGAGTGTATGAGTTTAAAAATAAAGGGAGGGGTAGGCAGATGTTCCTGAAATAGGCCTTAATTTTGGACTATTCTGGTACCTCTTAACTGAGGATCTCAAATCCCGTAACATGCCTGGTGAGACTTGTAAGGACTGGGTCAAGGTCATGAAGTAAATCAATACCAGGGCTGCAAAACTAGCCACAACTGCTTTTTCTGACCATGAAGTAATGTCTGTCTAGTCATTAGTAAAATTTTCCTTATTAACATGGTTGCATCCTTTCTTCAGCCTTATCCCTATGGTAATCAAACAGCCACTACTTGAGCTTTGGCTGCGTTAGTCCTAATTGGCCTGACAATTCCTGTGTAATAGCACATATGTAGAAGGGTTTGAGTGAACAATGTTTAAGAAAATTAGCAGCTGGTGCAATCTAATCCATGTAGTACATCATAATACGCTGAACAGGAGATGAAAAGCCTTAGGACACTTCTGTTCAATGAAGTAATTAATATTCCTGTTTGAATATCAGAATACTATTTAAGGAAGAAATGAAAAGAAAAAGAAAAAAACCCCACAACACCAAACCAACCTGAAGCTCAGTTGTTGACACATTGACTGGTGTGTTGGAAGTGCTTTCATATTATGGAATCGAAGGCAGTGTGTCTTATGATGCTGGCTTTTAAGCATTTTAGCACATTATGGTATTGCAGCAATGTTTAAAAATAACCTGAAATATTTCATCAGCTTTGAATCCTTAACTGCAATGAGTCTCTCTTATGTCTTGCTGCTTTACAGTTTTCTTTACATCTTTGGGCACAATGTTTCCCTCAGATGAAGGCTGTGAAAGGATTGGTGTAGGCAAGCTGAGCACCTTCAACAAAGGAAGTGACAGAAATGTAATGGTGCTTCGTGGCTCAAAACCAGCCTGTTCAGTCCTAGCATCTCACAGCCAAAGCCTTGCTGCCTACTCCTCTTCTGCTAGCAGGAGAGGCTTTGCAAGTATAGGACCTTTCTGGGCAGACACAAGCAATTGGTAGGAAGCTGAGGGCTGATTATTCTTTCCTTCATCTCATTGTGCTGAAATCTGAAGTGCAGTGTGGCTTTTCAGTGCTGTTAAGGTTTGACTGCTCTGCTCTTCCTACCCATTGCTGCCTTTGCATGGTGCTGTTCAGACACTTCATCTGCTTCAAGAGGCAGCATCTACAACAGGTTTCGGGTTTTGTTTCAAGAGGTCCTGTGACACTTCAAGAGCTGTGCTGGTAAACCTGGTTAACTTTGAATGGTAATTACTTTAGCCTTTATCATGTCATTTGTCTGTAATAGATGCAGTAGGAGTTGAGAAATTTTACAATGATTTCAAAAGGTCTGTCTAGGCAAGACCTCTAGGCTGCACAGATACTTGCCAGATTATTCAGAAACTGGTAGATACATTTCAAGATCAGTTGAAACACGTGCAAAACACCTGAACCTGAAGTAAAAGCTTCTAAAGGAAAAAAAGAAGTTCATGTATCATAACCAAACCCAAGTGAATTTACAGGATGTTATTTGTTGATACTTGCTGCATGTCCTCCATAGCACGTTAAAGGACCAAACTAGGTAACTCCTTAGTGAAGTATGTATGTTTCCTCTTAACACCGATTTCAAGATTTCTTTCAAAGCTTCTAGAATATCTTCATTTCGTAGCTGATGTGAGTTCCTCTTGACAACTGAAGAGAAATGCATTCCCTAATGAAGTTTGAAGTCCTCATGATAATTGTTTGAATTTCATCTTGTGACTACTGAGGAATGTGCTGTGTAAGTCTTTGTAACCACATGACTTTTTCTGCCTGTTTTCCGCCAGTAAAGCAGCAGTAAACTTTCCGTTCCTGTCTGCTTTCTCCAATGGCATATTTTTCTTAAATTCAAGCTCAGATGTAATCCAAAAATACTGTATGCAGCCAGCCTGAAATACCAGGAGCTGTGATTAGAAGGGCAGATCTTGTGCACTGAGTGAGGCTGTAATTTGTTCCATTATCTTTCAATGAAACAAAATTCTGCATAGAAAGAATGGTACGAGTGCTGCCATCATATCTGTCTGGGTTAGGAATACCATCCTCCCGACAGAATACTTCCAGGCTGGAAAAGAAAAGAAGTGCTCTGTTGTCAGGCTCAAGTAGGCTGAAAGAAAGCTGAAGAGGAAAGTGGGAAAGCAAAAATCACCTGTTGAACTTTTTTTATATATTTATATATAAAAATAAATTTTATATATATAAATACTAGATTAAGCTCTTGAGGCATCTGATGGGTCAGTGCTTCTCTAACTTATTTTTAAAATAAGATAACCATTAAGGTTTAAAGAGGAAAGCAATCTATTCTACTCTTCAGTATTGGGGAGGTAGAGAGAACAAAGTGGATAGTACAGAAACAAGTCCACATAAAGAATCATAATCTTTACATTTTTTTAAATTACAATTTTTTAATACTTTTTTATGATAAAAAAAGAGGAGAGATGTAGTAAATTTTTAACCCCTTCCTGATGGCTTTTGATCTGAGGAAAAATTGGTGACCTATGTGCTGAGTTAGGTTAGCGTGTCAGTTACTTTGTTGTGCAAGAATAATGTATGGTGGAGGTGTTGTTTGCATGGGATTTAAAAATAGTTGAATATTGAATGTTTAATGATTTAGCATTTGATACTGTCTGCTATAGTATTGGGCAGTGTTTAGATCTTCTCAGCAGCAACGTCAAGTTAAATGCTCCCACTGTTGGCTATTGCTTTTGCCTAGAGGGTGTCGACTCTGCTCTGCAAGTTCGTGATGTGAATGAGTTTAATGAACTGATCCAACTGAAAAATGACTCAAGAAAACAGTTTCTTGGTCTGGTACGTTCCAAGTAGCTGCATTAGTACAGTGGAGTTAAAAACAGGTGGTACAAATGTGAACCCTCACCCCTGACAAAGAGGGGATGGAAAGCAGGTATGTTGCTGGCATGTTGTACTTGGCATTAATGCCAAATGTCCTGTTGTGACTTTAATATTAGTTTCAGCTATATGGTTGCACTAGAGGATCTGTAGCAAGTAGTCTGATTGTTGTGAGGAAAGCCAGGTTGAGTATCTGTTCTCATGGGAATATCTTACAAAGTTGATGTCTGTATGAAATCATTTGCCATCTCGGTCTTGATTAATCTAGGCAGATTGTTAAGAGATGGATGGATAAAGCAGGCAGCTGGAATAGCTGAATCCTAATTTCCTTAGTCTTTTTCTTCAAGTCTTTCTTTCTAAGCAGTTTTTATTATCAGCCCTAGTCACTGTAGGTGCTTGAAAGTTTTAGACATTGCTTTCGGTGAGAGCCTTCCATGGTGTAATACAGGGAAGAGCCCTCAGGGTTTGGTCTGAAGGAGATCCAGTTGGCAAGACAATTAAATTAACAACCTGCAGCCCATGCTGTCTGCTTCGCAGTCAGGCAGCAGCTCATGAAAACATATGCAGCATCAGCAGAGATTGTAAAAATAAAATAACACAGCCTCTTAGTGACTCATCAAACCCATTGCAGACTTTGCCCACTTAATAGTTGGTGGTTTGGGTTTTGGGTTGGTTTTGTTTTTCTTTTTTGTTTTTCTTTTTTTTGAGGGACATTAGAGCATACAAGAGTACTGTGCCTGAGTGCTTTGGCCATGACTTTTTCTTTGTATTTTTAGGTAGACTTTTTATGACTATAACAATTTCTAGTGGGCTTTCTGTTCGTTTAGCATTCTAGTAAAGTCAGAAGATCAGAACATAACCCCTCTTTGAGAATGGCAGGCAGGTATTGCTGAAAAGAACATTTTCATGGTCTATTACAGTAACCAAGTAGCAGAATATGAGTGTCTGCATGTTTCTAAAACTTCTTCTTATTTATTTACCTCTGTCCTACATGTATAACTAATTTTCTATAGATCATCTTTTTTGCTTTTATCCCAACCCTACTCCTCTATTCCCTCAATCGGTCCCCAGTTCTTCACTGTTTTCTTTTTCCCCTGTGTACTTATGTTAATGTTTATCACCCTTTCTGCACCCTGTTCCCATTGGAGAACAAGGCTTTTCCAAAATTGATGTACCTGACTGGCCCTACTAACTACTTGCTGCAGTCAGCACAAAGCACTCATGCTGCTTCTGGGTGGTACCAGTTAGGCAAGTATATTTATTTTCCTTTGATGCTTGTCTTGTGAGAAAGCATGTAATTGTGATGTCCTGGGGCTGCAAAATAGAACTAGATGGACAATACCTCATTAGCTATTTGCTGTACTTCTAATTTCCACTAATGAAGGCTGTAATAGAGTAGTTGACAGAAGGAGAAGGTGATTGAAAATGAAGTGTGGTGCTATATTTTATTTCTCAACTAGAACCTCGTGTTGTGTGCTTTTGGAGTGAAAGGGAGGAAAAAAGTATTGAGCTTTCAGATTTAGATTTCTATGCTGAAAACTTGAGGAACACTTTCTGATTAGCATCCTTGCTGTCCTGGGCTCTTCTTTGAGCAGAGCCATCATTAACTATGTAGGTTTGGAACGTCCATTAAATGCTGGTGACATGAATGCCAATGTGACGAAGGGAACTGGAATAGCTGGAACAATGTGCTTAAATTACAGCATTTTTTGAAGTCTTTTATACCATGTGATAAACAATAGAAAGGCTATTCTTTTCTTTAGGAAAGTGTGTAGGAGGGTAAGAAGAAAGCCCTGTGGAAGCCATGGGTGCCCCTTTCTGTGCAAAAGTGAGAAGTTCTGTGTAGCAAATAGCCTTCCCTGTTTGAGCCTAGTGTAGTGCACTATTTGTTAGGATGCATTTTGAAATGTGATGCTAACTCTGTGCCTCTAGTTTGTATGTAACATAGGCAAAGTAACATCAGGTATTTAAAAGGCAGCCCTTGTCCGTTCCTTTTGCTGCCCTCAAAGTAAATAATCCACTTTCTATTTAGTGAACTCATGTTACTCCCCCTAAATTGTTCTAATATTTCCAGTATGGCTAGATATGGGCTGTTTGGTGTAATACAGCAGTGTCCCATGAGAGCAGAATTGGAGGTTCTTCCTTCTGAAAACTGGTTATGTAATTATGTTATTTATGTGTGTGTATATTGTCCTTCCAGTGCACTTGTCACATTAGAAACCAATTGAAATAATCAGAAAGTGCAGAAGTCTCAGTCAGATCATTAAATATGCTTTGTGCAGCTTTCACAATATATATTTGGACAAAATCAAGCCTGTTAAATTACATTTCAGAAAATGAAACAGAAATGCTCCATACTGTACTCTCAATTCTATTGAACGAAAACAGCTGTGATAATTGTAGTGGTTCTTACTCTTGGTGCATAAGTTGAAATTCATTAAGAAGTCTTTACACTTCTGAATCCTTCTTGGGAAAAGAACCAACTACAAAAAGGCGCACACTGTTAGTAGAGACTCCAAACTAAAGCCATAACTGCTCAGAACAGGCATCAACTCTGATGCTGATGTCCCATTAACTGTGTGTTTGGAGGATATTTAGAATAGAGGGAAAGTAGAATGAAATAGTATAATGGCTATCTAATATTTCTGTGCTTTCTCAGATAATATATACTATACCAGACAGATGCATCTTTCCATCTTACTTTTTAGCGTGGTCAATAATGACTTCTCCTTACGTACATGTCTGCAGGTGTTGTGAGGCTTTCTTTGCTGGTAGCTTGTCCAAATTGCTGAGAAGTTCAAAGGATGACCTCACTAGCTGTATGCCTCGATGAATTGGATTATGTAATTCACAAGGATTAGTCTCTGTTTTTTAACATTATTTTATGAGATGATAGGGAAGATAAATTTTACATCACTTCGGATTTTTTAAGTATAGATTTTCGTTCAGCTGTTCATGCTAGTAAATGAAGATACTGATATAAAAACAACTATGTCTTTGTATCCGCTTGCAAATCCATCACAATTCACTGCAACCCATTATGAGGTGATCCAAATAGTGTTTACTAGTAAGAGCACAATTATTTTCACGTTTGATGTGGCTAATGTTCCTGAATACCCTTGAAAACAGAAAACACCACTGCCAGCTGGGTAGAGTACTGAGCAGTTTCCAGCACTGTTGATGTCTGGAGTACTTAACGTTCCTTACAAACTGCATTGGAAGTGACAAACTTGTAAATCTGGCAGTAGTTTATCGGAGAAAGGAAGGGGAAAAAAATAAAAAAAGAAGTTGCTATAGATAGTATAGGCTTGCACCTAGAAGACCTAAATTAATTGCTTTACCGTAGCCTATTAACTTACCATCTACCAAGGCAATTTGGGAATCAATCTGAATGGCAATATACACCACCAGACTCATTGCTTGGATTTTGTTTTAATCATTAATTTCACTAAATACTGGGCTGCTGCTGGATTCTGCTGGATGAGATTGCCATGTGTGAAAAATGAATTTGTAGAGACTGTAGTGAAGAAATGCCATAAATACAAACCACTTCAGCAAGCAGCAGACCCACTGCATTGTCAAGCTGTAGATACTCAGCATAATGTCTTCTGTGCATCAAATAGGCTTCATATGTTGCATGTATCGATTGGGATGCTACCAGCATGGTGGCACTGTACCTGTTCATTAAATGCCCTCAGAAGATCCAATCCTGTTCTGATTTTTCACCAACATGAAAAACGAGTGACTTTGAACTCAGACTTAGTATTCTAAAATTTTTTTTCTTTATTTTAAATGCAATAGCTGAATCCACCATTGTGTAATCGCAGAAGCCCTCCAAATCCCTCACGATGACCACGTAAATTTTAGCCTTAAGCTTCTATTCAGGCATAAGTCTTTTCAGTAGCCCTCAAGCAGCCTAATCCACCAACCTGAGACCCAATCTGGACCAAATCACCTCAGTCCTTCATTGACATCTGAGAGAAGATAGGAGGAAGTCTCCAAATTTCTGTACTCATTTGGTATTTATCCATTCCCCTTTGGAAACAGGACAGAATTTGCTGACAAAGAAGGCAAAACATAATAAGCATCTAAGATTTACCCCACAGTAGAAAAATTATCCTAATGCTGGCCATTTATGATTATGTAAGTACAGCATAATTGCATCTCAATGTTAAATAGCAATTTCTGAGGTGTTGTGTGTCTGCAAGATTCCTTCATAATATTACTAATGTAGGTGGGAAGACTGAAGATGGGTTGTAATCTACCTTTTGCATTTTTTGCATTTTGTTTCCTGATGAGCCAGTAATGCTGGCCCTTGAGTTACACTTGATAAATAAAATGGCAATGGTGTGCTTTATTGCATTTGCTAATATTCCCTGTCCCCTGCCCCCAAACCATGAGGCGGCATTGGAAGGATATGGGAGATGTAAGTAGGAAGTGGTAGAACGTTTACCGGAGTAGGTAAGAACATGAGGCTGGACTTTGCATTGGCGGCTTTAGCAGGACTATAGAATTCAGGAGTTGCTATTCCTAAGTTAGTTTTCATCAGCAAGATTATAGGAAAGAAGGCAAGGCAACCTGATTGTGCCTATTCTGTGGATGAGTGGTGATTTTCTAATAGTACTAATCCAGTAGCACTGATCTTAAGGGAAAAGAGGCACATCTCACACTTGCCTGTCTCTGTCCAGTATTTTGGAAGTGCGTTATAGCCTTAGGCTGCATAATTTATGGCTCCTCGGTATTTAGGTAGTTGCAGTACACGTGAGTTCACGTCTTTTCCCCAAATTTTCTCACACTAGGTAGCCTTTCTTGCTAGAAGGAGAGGGCAGCTCCTTTTAGCTGCTGCTGCGGAGGAATTCACTAAGGTCTTGGCATTTGCACTCCAATGTTAGAGAGCAAGAGGAAAAGACTGGGAAAGTGCCCAATCACTAAGACCTTTAGAATCGGACTATATTTTCTGAGCAGCTGTCGATGGAGTGTGTGTGAGATTATTATTGTTTGCAGAAGCTTTATTGATCTTGGCTTTGAAGCCTAGAAATCTGTTTACAGCAGCCTATAAAAGTGAACGGCTACTTCTTTTGCTGAAGGTTAACACACTGTGTTTGTTTAATTGAATTGAAATGGCTTTGTGCTGTCTAAATGTCACTGTTATTGAATTTTCAAGTGATTCTAGATTCTCCTAGTTGGATAAAAATATGTAGATAAAAAGCAATATGTTAAAAGGGGGTGCTATCCACTTCATTAAAATAAGATAAATGTGGATCTGAGGAGAAACATTATTGCCTTTGACACAGTTGATTGCATGAGAAGGTCCTTTTAGGTTTGGAAGTCTTCGTGTGTTTTCTTCAGTTTATTTGCATCTGTGTGTGTTTGGAAACAGTGGGACAAAGGAAGAAATGCAGAAGGACAAAAGTAGTACGTTTAGAATATGCACCTCTTCCAGAAAATCACTGGAAGGAAGGAAAATCTTACCATAGTGAAATGGGAAGACACATATTTATTTATAGCTTCATGATTGCAACAAGAGAGCTGGGAGCTTGTGGTACTGCTTGGCTATAATGAGTTCTTCTGTGGACTGCTGCGGGCATTTTCCCCTTCTGGTTTTCTTGTTCTGCAACCAGTTCATCAAGCCTTTTGTCTAGTTTCATTACGTACCTTTGCCTTGCAATTTGTCAGGTAAATGTAACGTGTGTTCCTGACTGTACTGTAAGTTTAAGACACAAAGACTTAATACAGAAGCAGAGTTTATTAAAACATATACGTATGTGGGTCATGATATTTGTTTTGCAGCCATTTGTTTTTCTCCAAGTATTGTATTGACAGGCTTTATTAAAAAGATCTTAGTTCTTGTCATGATACGATTAAACACGGGAGTGTGTTTGAGAACTGTTATTTTCCAGGATGCTGCTGTGCACCTGGACAGGGTTAGAGACAGCCCTTTTCCCCAGACCCTTCACAATGTATTTAGCTGGCTATAATATGTTTTGCCTATCTGTAAGTGCATTAGGACATTGCTGAAATAAGCATTGCATAAACACAGCAGGAAAAGATTGCCTGTGTCTTGATTATAACCTCAGTTATGTCTCTTGTGCTATGTCTACTGTCAAGATACTCTTAGTTAGGGCCCCTTCCCCCCCTCACCCCCTTCAGTGTCCCCTTTATTGTCTTCTCCTCTGGGTACTGGACAGTTAGGTATGACAGAGACCATGGACTGTAACATCTGCAAAATGGCTGGGGAGCTGCAGAGAGGTATATTTTAATCTTTATGAGAAACTAGAATTTTAGCACCAAGCCAGTAAGTTTATCTTTTTTTTTAGCCCAACACCATGAGTGCTCGCTGTATGTATTTATTTTTAGAATTACTGTGAATTTCCCCCACCCATTTGTTGCGAGCTCAAACAGAGCAGTGGTGTTCCCCAGGGAATATGAAGTTACACAGATCATTGCTCTCTTGTCAAGGCTTTCAAATCTCACAATGCTCTTGAGAAAGTTTGTTCATGAAACAGGTTCATCATCTATTAAATGTGTTCTCCAGGGTATGGTTGAAAATATACAATTAAATGAGAGCTGAACACAGAGGATATCCTGAGCAGCTGTATCCCTCTGGCTAAAATCTTCTATTAGCAGATGCTACTTAAATAAAGGTGAAAGGAATACTAGCAGTTACATATAATAAAACCCAAAAGATTCTTTGAGCCCTTCTCTATATCAATGTGGTCTTCACTGGAACTTTTCAATCTTTGTCCCATTATACCTTAAATAACTCCATCACGAAGACTAACGCTGTAAAAAGAAGTAAATTAAATTAGAGGCTTATTTGAAATCCCTTCCAAACATTAAAGGTCCTGTTTCAAAGCCTTTGATCTCAATAGGTTTTGGATCAAACAGAGACTGTAGGTTCGATCCTTTCGTGACTTGAATATCTGGAACTTGTAGGGGTGGAAAAGCAGTGCATTTCATTTGCATGTTCAAAATGCAGTGCATACAAGGAAGGGTGAAGATGTGATGGATGCTTACTGGTTTGATTTGCCTTAAGGAAGACTCATCTGAGACACAGCTTCTTGACAAGCTGAAGTTCTCTGGAAGATCTGTAGTTGAGCTCATTATGTGGAGGAACAGCACTTACTTGGGTAGAGGAGGGAAGGACGCTGTAGGAAGGGGATCCCAGGTGGCTTAGAACTGTATTTATTTTGTAATTTCAACATTTGTTTTGTCTGACTGTGGTAAATATGTTAGTAAGTACAACATTGCATTGTTTCTAGTAACAAGAAAATCTTTATTTTAATTCCCAGGTGATGCTGGGAATTATGTTTGAAGTGAGAGTTGAACTGAATGTTCTTTAGGAATACTGATTTTTAAGGTTAGGATTTA
Source organism: Nycticryphes semicollaris (assembly GCA_013400055.1). Taxonomy (NCBI): domain Eukaryota; kingdom Metazoa; phylum Chordata; class Aves; order Charadriiformes; family Rostratulidae; genus Nycticryphes; species Nycticryphes semicollaris. The sequence goes on along the minus strand of VXBJ01007792.1, from coordinate 5,442 downwards.
GCAGTTTTACAGATTAGTTGGGTTTCAGCACTAATTTTTTTTATGCGTTATAGAATGAGCAGGTGGCAACTGTCAACTTTCTCTCAGTGAATATGTATGTATTGCGAGATCTTTATTTTTGTTTTTGTTGATAGTTCCAGCAGAGGATCCCAGGGTGAGCTCCAAAAGATGCTTGTGCTGTTAAAGGTCTGGCCACAATGATACGAATGTAGGAAATGTACTGCCTGCTTTTTTTTTTTCTTTTTTTTCTTTTTCCCCAATCCAGACATATAAAAGTCTACAAAACTCCACAGGATTTTAAGTAAGCTTAATTAATTGTTCCTCCTTCAGATGTAATCTTGAGGAATTTTTCTCAGCTGGGAAAAGCATCACTGGTCCTTAAGTCAGCATACTGTGGGAGCTCCCTGCTTTTCTTAGAGGTTACATACCTCTGTTGCTCTGGAAGAAACCAAAACTCTAAGCTTGGGCCTTTCCAGGCAAAAGAAACCTTTCACTGCCCAGTTGTTCATTCCCAGTCCTGTCTGAAAACTTGAGAGAAGATTAGAAATACTTACATGGCAACATAAAGCTTCCATCAAAAGGGGTGATGCTTTTGGTGCCTCTTTCTCCCCACCTTGAATATTTTCTGAGCTAAATATCTGCGTGTCTATGTAATGTGTTCAAATGGCTGAACATACCATTTTCTTTTTTTATTGGTAAGAAGATTCCTATACACTGTGTTACAACAATATTTGTGAAAGACTTTTAGGTGGTTTATAATAAATGTGAGGATCTGTGGTTTTTCTAAAGACGGAAATTATCCAACATTATTTTTCTCTCTAAACTGCCAATGTGTGCAGAAAAGGGCTGTCATATCTTGGTGACTTCACAAACGGGCACTTGAGCGGCAGAAGGAGAATATACTTCCCACGTGGAAAATACCGGGTTGTATTTCGACTGTCACGAGGTGCTCTGAACTGAAGTCTTTGTTTTCCAGGTGTTCTACAGTCTCTCTTTGGACAGTTTAGGGAGAAAACGGGATTTGGATAACCATCCCGGGTAGACAACAGGACAGCAGCAAAAGTTTCTTTGATGTGTCTGGAAAACTTGTAGTTCTGAGCTTCAGAAAGAAGGCAAGGAACAGTAGCTGAGTCTCTTCTATGCCATGCAGGTAACTCGGGTTATAGTACAGATGTTTGAATTTTATGTCTGTTGCAGACAGCCCACCAATTAATTTTCTGTTTTGATTTGGAAAGTTTTTGTTGTTCTCTAGTGAAAAACCTCTGCAAATGGCTCAAAAAGGAAACCTTTGAGTTAAAATAAATCTCTGTTCAGCAATAGCTAATTAGATGTTCCAGACCATTCTGCTGCAGGGCTCTGCAGCATCATTTCCAGTTCAGTGCATTTTTGTATGCACCCTTGATTCTCTTGAGCAGCAGGTTTTTTGAGTGTAATTTTTGTAATTATTGTATAGCTTGTTGCCTCTACTAATTCTCATGCAGAGACTACACTTGCAGGATAACGTAAGATGGATCTGTGTGGTGTAAGATACAGTGCCTCAGTGGAAAACCACCTCAGGGCTCCCTGTCTGAGCAGCAGGGAGCAGAGGTTAGGGGTCTGCATTGCAGTTCTTGCAGTCAAAGAAATACCCACTGAATCTTAATCTTCAAATTTCTTAGGGTTTAGGGCATTTTCTTTTCTGATTTATATTTTGAACACTTGGAGGGAAAAAAAGTGATGCTGTTACTTGGTTTTAAACAAAGACAGACCTCATAAACATCAAATTGCTATATCAGCTTTGCTCACGTTTCCTGTGCCACTGGTAGGTCAGGAGAAATTTTTCCCTTCCAGTGATATGTGACTGCTTCTGAGACGTTAAAGAGCAGCAGAGGTCCTGTGGCATATGTTTGGAGGGATAAGACTTATGAAAATGTGACTGCGATTTTTGCCTCTCATTTTCGGTATTTATCAGTCTTGGCTGTTTATTACTAGGGACTCTTCCGTGCAACTTACATGCCATGAAAATGGATTTGTCACTTCTATTATTGGTGCTTCCTTCCTATTAGAAGCTGTAACTTTGATATCACCATAGACCCTTACCAAAATGGCTGAGATATTATAAGGAATAGGCAGGGTTCCCTGGCTTTCAAACTTTTGACACTGAGTTACCAGGGAAGATCATCATACAACTTCTAAATAGAAACAAATCTGATAGTACAGTTCCGCTGACCAATTTTATATAGTTTTATGGTTCCATGTTGGAAATTACCATCACAGTCTATAAAGACTGTATCACACAGGCATTTTTAATAACAAGAAAGTGGAAGATGACCATTTCATCTTTGCCAGAATTCACCTTAACAGCATGTTGCTAAACCTGTATGGTAGCTTCATGGGGGTGCTGGAATTTTCCCCCTTGGGGTGTGCTGGGTGCTTGGAATCAATGCAAACAGATAGCAAAAAGAAAAGATAAATACTTTTTGTCTGTTATGAGCTAGTTTTCTTCATCCTTGCTGGTCTCACTGCAGGCATGTGTGTGTATATGCACGTGTGGTAATATGTCTCAAATCTTGTCTCTATAAGATTCCGTTATTGTGTTCTCTTGATAACTGTGTTTTTTTGAGTGAAAGAAAAACTTAGTTTTGTTTAAATTATAAGATCAGAATCTGTTTTTAAATATGCTTTTTATTACAGATTTCTAGTAGTCATTCGTTGCCCTTAATGAATAGCTTTAGGCCACTGCTTTGTGTACCAACACAGATTTGAAAAGGAATGTATTATTTCCTTTTTCCTTTAATTTCAAATGAGATATTACTTACTGGCTAGAAAGGCTTATGTCTCTGGGGATATTAGTACAAAACATGCGATTTCCCCATTTATAACTTTGAGTGACACATGGCTTATCCAGCCAGTCTATAGTAATACTTTCCATTTGTCACTTGCTTCCTGATACCCACAAACACACACGCCCTCTGGACTACTAAGTACTTTAAGAACAAAATAAAAAATCCTTAGAAGTTGTGGCCTATTGTTTCAGTTGATGCAATGAAGTGGCCAGAAAGATTTTCTTACCAAGGTAAGATGATGGGTTTTTTTACTTTTTCCATATGGAAAAACAGGAATGCAGAATTATGTTTCTAATTCTGATCTTTGTGTCAAGCCCCCAGTTCTGTGCTCTCCAGCGAAGAGAGGAAAACTGCTTCCCTACTGATTAACAAGGAGGCTGACCAAGCACTGTTCCATGATATTACTTTAGCCCTCAAAGGCTTAGTGCTGTGTCTGTGCAGAAGAGAGACAGAAGCTGGTGTGTCTGGGATCCCTTTGGCAGTTCCCATTATCACTCACACTCTGCTCAGCTTTTTGGCAACCTCACCTGGGAGAGCCAGGAGTGAATACAATGCAAAGGTGAACGTAGTTGTCAGCCCTAGAAATTCATGACTCAGTAGCAGCAGTGTTGGAGGCAGCGTGGTTAAAAACTTTGTGGCTTGCCCCTATGATAAGCCCTGAAACAGATGTCCTTATTCAGAGCCGTGTCAACTGACAAAATTTCCGCAGTTCTAAATGTGCCACCAAAGAAAGACCTTCAAAATCTCAGCAATGTGCCCTTGTGTGCTCTGCATCCTTTAGAAGCAGTCAGTTGATTAGTTTTTTTGTATCCATATTCACTGGTACTTCCAATGCATGTTGGCACACTGACAAACTATTAAAAACTTGTCTTTTTGCAGCTAATTATAATTCCTTCCTGGCAGCATTAGAGGCAACAGCATCGAACCAAAGGAGACAATTATATAGAAATATATACATAAAAATTCTTAAAGCGCACTTCTTCTAGACTGAAGTGTAGGGTGCAGAACCATACAATAAAGGCAGCTTTAAGAAATATTGAAATAGCAGGATGCAGCAACATCCACCTGTCATCATGATGACTTCAGTTTCCCTCTTCTCTGTATCGGACGGGCCGGTTCACTTAATATGATTAAAGTTCCCTGGATGATGCATCAAAGTTGTGAAGGCTCTTTTTGTCTCTGGATACAGAATCTGGCAGCTGTCTTCCTGTGGTGTTTGTCACTTCAGTTTATTGGTGTAAGAGAAGGGGATGAGGAGCAGGCATTAAAGCAAAGACATTGTCTGATAGGGACCCTGGCTGAATATCCAACAAATAACCATTAGGGGGCTTACTGTGTGTGGATGGTCAGTCGTAATATATAGCAGTGTTTATTAATACTGTTTGTTTATTGCCCCTTGTGAAAAGATTGCATCCTGAGTAATCAAGCTTCCTTTCGTGAACACCTCTCAAGGCACCCTGCATAGATAAAGAAATATTTCCATTCTCCACTTTGCAGGAGGTTAGAGTGAGGCTCTGAAACTTGCCTGTTGTCCCAGACCAAGCTGGTGGCGAACCCAGGAAAATATCCCACGCACCAAATTCCTTATCTGCTGGTGTTCCTCAGGGAAGCAGCCACCACAACTCACCACTTCCCAGTGTGCGGGGCGATGTGTCTGTACGCTGAAGAGCTAAGGAGATAATGTTACAGAAGGAATTGATTAGGAGTAATTTGCCAGGGGAAGGGAGCTGTATTGTGAGCTGTCAGCAAGTAATGAAGCAAGGATGCCAATTGACAGGTGGACCAAAGCCTTTTCAGTAGGAGGGAGGAAGAAATCGGTTCCAAGATGCAATTGCTCTAATTGAGGCTGTGAAGAGATAAATGGAGAAAGTTTGCAACTGCTGGAGACTGCTCTGAAGGAAAACTTTGAGGGTTTGTTATCCTCTCAGGAGGTCTTTTAGTCACCATGGTGATGCCTCTGGCAGACATCAGCAGGGGGAAGAAAAAAAAATAATGAAAAACCAACGGTAAAGCCAAAGTCAAACAAAAGCCCCCAAGCAAAAGGTCCCAGGCATAGCAGGGGTGGGGTGGGGAAGAAATAGATATTGGTGGTGATGTTCTTTGAACTGGCACTTGAAAAGGACTTTAAGTACGCATATGAACAGTGATGGGATGCCATAGTTACAGGCTCTGTATAAAAATTTCAGCATTTATAAAGCAATGTATACTGGTCACCAGGAACAGTAGTGTTAGACCTGGGTTTTCAGGGCACATAGGCACTTCTGCAAGGCAGTTTTCCTGTGTGCCCACTAGAAGGGTGTTTAGAAAGTTTGATGGTTGTCTTAGGATTACGGCTTTGAAGTGAGCAGGATCATTATTGAAGGCCTGCTTCAGAAATAGGAGGGAGGGGGGAAAAAGGCATGGAGAGAGCTCATTGTCAGTTGTTTGGGGTGTTTTGCCCCCCTTGATATTCAGGTGATGACTTTTTTTTTTTTTCTTTCCAGTTTCATGTCACTGCTCCGGGCTGTTCCTTTTTGGTGCCACTTTGAAAGTTTATCTCCTTTCTCACTATAGGCATCTTTCAAATGCACTCCTTAGATAAGCTATATGTAGAGTATATAGCTTTTTTTTTTTTTTT
>VXBJ01007791.1:1148425-1168245 GCA_013400055.1 Nycticryphes semicollaris | reverse complement strand
TTTCTTTGTTTTTTTTTCTTTTTGCTGTTGGTTTTTTTTTTCCCATCATTGCACAGAGACATCGATACGGTGACGGAGGATGGAAGAGGCCGCCGGGAGCCACCCCCGTCCCCCTTCTGGGCTTGTGGGGAGGGGGGACGGGACGGGGGGACGGACACGACACCAGGGACCCCCCCCCCGCCACCCTCCGCCCCCCGACGGAGTTAAGAATATACAGGCACTGATCCGACAACGATGTCAGTGAGAGAGAGACAGAAAGAGAGAGAGCACGCCCGGTCACACGGGGAATGTTGGTTTTGCAAGTTTTATCCTTATTTTTTGTTTGCTTTTTTTTTTGTCTTTTTTTTTTTTTTCTTTCTTTCTTTTTATGGCAAAAAAATTTAATCTCATCTATAGTCCTCCTTGGGATACTCTAATGTGACCAGATTCCCAAAGCCCAAACGCAGGCTCTCCACGTCAAACGTCTCAATCTCTCGTTCCTGCCTTTCCAGCAGAATCTTTATCCTCTCGCTGCGCTCCTTCTGCAGGGCCGCCAGCTCCTCCTCGATCTGAAAGAGCCAGAGTCAGCAGCGCCCAAACGCCCCACACAACGAGCTCCAGGTGTCACCCCCCACGCCCCAGGAGAGACCGCCACGAGTAGAATCATGGAATGGGTTTGGTTTGGAAAAGACCTCAAAGATCATCCAAGTTCCACCTCCCACCAGAACCAGGTTGCTCCAAGCCCCATCCAGCCCGGTCTTGAACCCCTCCCAGGGTTCATCGTGNCTTCCCCCCTCTCCCTGCTGGGGACGCAGCCCAGGATGTGGAGGGCGAGGAGGGGGGAAGGGGAGGCTTCCTGTATAAGCAGGTCCCCCCCCAACAGCCCACCCAAATGGTACCTTTTGTTCAAGATGCGCCCTGCGCAGCGACACCCGTTGCTCCAGCTTCTGGAGCTCCCTTTCATGCTGTGCTTCTGTCTGCATCTTGATTTTGCTCTGGTAGGCGTTGAGCAGCTCCATCTCCTGCTGGAGTTGCAGTCTCAGGGCTTGGCATTCCGCTTCCTGGGCCTCGTCCAGCCGTAGCTGTCAAGATCATGGGATAAAACAACACTCAAACCTCCAACTGGTGGCTGCTCCGCTCCCGCACTGGTGACGCGCTGCTCTGCCTCCTGTCACAGCCCCCTCAGGCAAAGATTCATCCTAAAACCCCAGCCCATGAGCGGCAGCCAGGGGAGGCTGCGTGTTCTGCAGGATGTTTCTCACAAGAGGGAAGGTGCCACCCAACTCATTATTTAAAAATCGTTACAGACTCACAGAAAGGTTTGGGTTGGAAGGGACCTTAAAGACCACCCAGTCCCAGCCCCTGTCCTTTGGGCAGGGACACCTCCCACCAGAGCAGGTTGCTCAAAGCCCCGTCCAACCTGCCCTTGAACCCCCTCCAGGGATGGGGCAGCCACAGCTTCTCTGGGCAACCTGGGCCAGGGTCTCACCAGCCTCACACCAAAGAAGTTCTTCCCCACATCTCAGCTCCCCCCTTTCAGTGCCAAACCCTTCCCCCTCATCCTATGGCTCCCCTCCCTGATCCAGAGTCCTTCCCCATCTCTCCTGGAGCCCCTTTAGGTACTGGAAGGGGCTCTAAAGTCTCCCTGGAGCCTTCTCTTCTCCAGGCTGAACCCTTCCTACTCTCTCCGCCTGTCCTCACAGCAGAGGGGCTCCAGCCCTCCCCCAAAGCACCTCCTCTGGCCCCACACTAACAGCTCCGTGTCCTTCTGCTGTTGCAGGCTGCAGAGCTGGACACAGTACTCCAGGTCGCTCACTATCCAGTGGGTAGGACAGGAGGAACCCAGTGCTTCAAGGACTGGTGGCCCCAACTGTACCCCTTCCTCGGTGAGGGACCCCCCCAAGCCCAGGGACAGGAGGTGCTGCACGCTGCACCTACCGCTTGGGAGGCCATCATCTCGTTGATGCTCTGCTCATACTGCTCTGCCAGGATGGCGAGCTTCCTCGTCTGCTCGTCCTTCAGACTCTTCAAAATTGTCTTGTGCTCACTCTTTGGAGTTACTTCCAGCTGGTGATTCTTCAGTGCTTTGTACTGCTTAGTTTGCACTTTGCACGTGTCCTGGAACTGCTTTTTGATCTGCATTTCCATAGCCTGCCAAGGAAGGAACCACGTGAAGAGGACAAGGAGCTTTGGGAACGGAGAGGTTAAAGTAAATCCAAACGGGTGGGGTCGGTGAGGACAAGCACAGCTCCCCTGCGCTCCACAGGCAGCCAAATAACAACCACCATCATCTCAGCTCCTGCTCGGCACCAACCACGGGCCTGGGCCAGCAACACCGTCCACCAAGCCCTCCTCACCATTTCCACCTCCTGCAGCTCACCCAGCCCATCACCCCACCTCCTGCCTTCCCAAAAATCCCTTTGGCTTTTCCAAGGCCTCCCTCTTTTTGCTGCCTCCCCCCTGGCTCCCCTGCCTCAACCACGTGCTGCACAGAGGCCGCAGACCCCAGCACTAGTGAGGCTGCGGCAAAGCACCTAAAAAACAACCTGTTTTTTTGGGACATTCCGAGGAGGAACAGAAATCCCCCGCAGCTCAGAGGCTTCTTCTAACCAACCTGCGGCCGCCCCGTGACAAGAGCACGGGGGGGGGAGGAGGGGGGGGCTCAGCACACCCGCCTTCTCTCTGCTGACTTGGACGGCGAGGACACACGTCGCCCAACCCCTCCTCCACATTCCAGGGTTTCTAGGCTGACACCAGCAACGGCCTCAAGGACACACACAGCCCATCAGGAGCAAATTCTGTAACACTTCGTTAAGGACTAGCCTAATTTTACCCAGCGGCCTCAATTAGCACTGCACTTAATAAATAAATAAAAGTAATAATCCTCAGTGAGCTCTTTGCTACAACAACCTCCAACTTTCCAAGCCCAGCGCAAAGGAGAGGGATCCACTGGTGGAGAGAGCGGTGGCTCCGGAGCAGGGACGCTGCGCGGAGGAGGCAGCGAGCACAGAGGGTGGGGAGAGGAGGAAAGAAAACTCCCAGCACCTTCAGGTTCTTTGGTTGCTGCCGGAGCTCCATGAAATGCTTCCTGTGCAGCTCCCGCTCTCGCCGCTTGTTGTATTCCAGCTGGTTTTCCAGCTCAGTCTGGTGCTGCAGCCGGATCAGGTCCATTCGCAGCTTCTGCAGGGTGTGCAGCTGCCTGTACTCCAGCTCGCGCGTCGACTCGTCGTGCCGGATCAGCATGGCGTGCTCCATTTCCTTCTGGGTCCGCTTCTTGTTCAGCTCCTGCAGGAGAAGGGAGCGGAGCACAAGGGTGAGAGCTGAGGGGTGGTTTCTCTCTGCTCCCCCCCCCGTATCCCCCGAGACCTGCAGTGAGTCTGCAAGGCCGGGTGTCCTCGTCACAGCGTCAAGGACTTCCAGGTGCCACAGGGAAAGACAAACCCAGCAGCACCACGGGAACACGCTAAGGAAGCGGCCACCAAGCTTCCATCCATCCATCCCTCCCTCCCTCCCCTCCTTCCCCGCCAAAACCTGCTCCTCTGGCAGCTCCTGACTCTCCCAGGGTGTCTCCAGCAGGTGGCACTGGGACATCACACAAGCCCACTGTGACCGCTGAGATTCACACCACTTTTTCTTACAGATACATCCCGGGGTGCTCAGAACTGGGGGTGGGGGGTGGCTCTGGGCTGGGGTGACTGACAGAACACGGGGCTCTTATTTGTCTGGTTTTAATTACCCTGAGCCCCTGGCTAGACCCGGGGAGATGGGGGTTCTCAGGCATCCCTAGTTCCAGAGCAGGCAGAGCAGAGCTGAACATAATAAAACATAATTCATTATCACTGTGAACAGGTGCCTTTTAGCCTCAGAAGCAGCACGTTGTTTTTTTTCCTGCAGTCCAGGAAACCCTCTGCTGAACTACAAAGCCAAAGAAGGAAAAAACCACCAGATCCTCTCCCTGATTATTGCTGTTTCCATCTCGGGGTATCGGCAGCAACCTGTGGAGCAGGGAGCTGGATCCAGCTCAGCGATCCCAGCTTTACCCCCTTGGTGGCACTTGGGTGACCTTCAGAGATGGGCTGCGGGTTCCTCTGCATCCCAGCTCTTGGGGTTTACAGACTGGGGGCTGTGCTCCGTGCCAGGGCTGAGGTGGGCACAGCGGGGGCTGCTCACCCTGCACACGCTGCCCAGCACAGGGGTGGTGGGGGGGGCAGCCCCACACTGACTCAAAGAAAACAAACAAAAATCTAATTATTCTGAGTTGTTGTGATTCTCAACATCAACACCCTTCGGCTGCTGGCAGTTTAAGGTGGGAGGATGGGGAAGGAGGAAGCCTTGTCCCCGGCGTTCTTGGCCGGGAGGACGTTGCACGGATTTCCATCTAAGCGAGACTTGCGCTGCGGCAGCCGAGATCAAAAATTAAATCTGCTGGTGTGCTCGGGATGGGACAGCCTCTCTCAGCCCCATTCCAGGTCCCACCGTGCGAGCAAGAGGTTCTCCCCTTCTTCCCAAACGCTTTCCCGCTTCCCAGCTCAGTGGGGATGGTACTTGCAGGAAATAAACGCTTAGAGATCATTCTAAAAATTAGGCCTCTCTTAAAAGCTTTAAGGCAGGAGCTCTGAGGAGTGTTTCCTGGTTAAAACACCGTGTTAGGCACCCGAATTCTGGTCTCATCCCCAAGCACACTGTTTACATGCTGAGATAAGGGTGCCCAAATCTGATTTTTCCGCGTTGTTCATTGCCAGGGTGCCCAAGGCGAGATTGTCTGACATGACCTGCGCCGCCCCAGGCACAGCTGAAGTCAAGGCACAGTTCCCAACAGGTAAAATACAGGGCAATGTTAAATATGCTGCAAAACTTGATGGTAGGGGACTAAGTAAGTGAGTATTAGAAATTTTGGAGCCCTCCCTCACTCTCAGCCTTTCCTAAAAAGCCTTCTCATCTGACAGCCTTTATCCAAGATGAAGAATTCAGATGTGACAGCGATGACCACAGAAGAACGTCAAAGCGCCAGTTCTCTCTCCAAAGTGGCCTTTGACCACAGGCAGCCGGCAAGGCAGGGGTTAATTTAATTTTTGAATAGGTTCTCATTAACGGAGTATCACCCATACCGTGCACCCACGTGAACACAGCCCGATGGAAAAGCGATATGGGACTGTCTGGAGATCAGCAGAAGGCAGACACAAGGGAGGACTGAATAAGGACTGAATATTTCTGGTAGGTTTTGGAGCCTTTCGTTCTGCAACCCAAATCCTTTCTTCTTTTTAAGGTTAACAACACCTATTGTCATCCTCACTTGATGCCCTCTCAGCCGTGCCCCAGCTGGCCCTGGCACTCAGCATGGCACAAACCGCCCCTCCTTGATTAATAAGAGCAGCCACATCCAGGGGGAAACTATTCCCCAAAAGAGCATCACAGAATCATAGAATGGTTAGAGTTGGAAGGGACCTTCAATATCATCCAGTTCCAACCCCCCCTGCCCTGGGCAGAGGCACCTCCCACCAGACCAGGTTACTCAAAGCCCCCTCTGATCTGGCCTTGAACCCCTCCAGGGATGGGGCAGCCACAACATCTCTGGGCAACCTGTTCCAGTGCCTCACCACCCTCACAGCAAAGAATTTCTTTCTGGTATCTAATCTGAATCTCCCCTCTTTCAGTTTAAAACCATTACTCCTTGTCCTGTCACTCCACTCCCTGACCAAGAGTCCCTCCCCAGTTCTCCTGTAACTCCCTTCAGGTACTGAAGGCTGCTATAAAGGTCTCCCCAGAGCCTTCTCTTCTCCAGGAGGAACAACCCCAGCTCCCTCAGCCTGCCTTCACAGGACATTTCCTATATTTTTCTCAGTTCTGTTTAGCAATGGGTAACATGAAGATCAAACATCAAACTGTTTTACAGACACAAACCTCAAACAATTAAGGAAATGCTTGGGACATGAAAGGACACGAAGAGCACCCTACCTCCCGAATGTTCTGCTGCTCCATCTCGTGCCTCTTGATCATCGTTTTTCTCTTGAAGAAACGGCAGTTTTTCTCATAGTAGAGTCTCTGCTGGCTGAGAAGATGGGCCTCCTCTTCAGCCTGTGTGTGCTGCAGGTTCTCTTTGTGTTTGGATATTCTTTCTTGCTTCTCTTTCTTGGGCGTGCTGTGGTCCTCATTCATTTCCTGCACGCACAGAGGGGCAAAGCAAGACTTCCTTTAGCGTCACAGTGACACGGGACCCTAGAGGACCTTCAGTCACTTCCTACCCTCTGCCATTCAGTTCATAGAAGGACACCAAAGTCCTCACCAAAATTTTCCCACCTCTACGTTCTTAAGCACGTGGGGACACCGTGCTTCCATCACGTAATTTGGGTCAGTTAAGCTATATCTTAAGTTATTACCTTTTCTAATTCAGAAAAGCCATCACAGGGCTTTCAGTCAAGTCACATCTAAATGGCTGCTCTGATGACTTACACCTTTAGACAAAAAAAAACCCCAAAAAACCAAAACACCCGCAACCAACAGATGAGGAAAAAGGGGAAGAAGAATTTTCTATCAAGTCCCTTTTTTCCCCCATTATCTCCCTTGGTTTCAAAGCTTCTGCTCTACAGCAGGTTGTGAAGGCACCTCTGGCACCCTCAGAGATTATTCTAGAAATGCTGCCAGATGCTCCCAGTTCCTCCAAGTTCACTGAGGATCTAAAGCTGCTTCCAAGCACGACAGTGTCCCTTAAAACCCCTGGGCTGGCCCAGGCTCATCAAAACCAAAGTCTAGTTCCTGTTCGTTCCACACCCCTTCAGCCCCGAAAATGATGGTTTCTTGCCTCTTTAATCTTTTCCTTGCAAAGCTTGTATTGTTTCTTCTGAGTTTCTAAAAAGGTCGCCAGGTCTTTCTTTTGCTGAGCCAAAATCTGTTGCTGGAATCTCTTTTCATCTGCTGCAGCTGCCTTTGCCTGCAAGGCACAGAGAAGGGGAAAAAAAACAAAACACAGCCCCGAAGGGTGAGGGAGCAGGTACTGAATCCAGCACCAATCACACAGAATCACAGAATCTCAGGGATTGGAAGGGACCTTGAAAGCTCATCGAGTCCAATCCCCTGCCAGAGCAGGAACACCCAGAGCAGGTCACACAGGAACGCATCTGGGCAAGTTTTGAATGTCTCCAGAGAAGAAGACTCCACANGAGGAGAACCTCTCTCCACCTACTGACCACCCCTCTTCTAATGCACCCCAGGGTGCCATTGGCCCTCTTGGCCACCAGGGCACAGAGCTGGCTCGTGGTCATCCTGCTGGCTACCAGGACCCCCAGGTCCCTTTCCCCTACGCTGCTCTTCAACAGGTCAGTTCCCAACTTGTACTGGTACCTGGGGCTGTTCTTGCGCAGATGCCAGACTCTACACTTGCCCTTGTTATATTTCATTAAATGTCTCCCCGCCCAACTCTCCAGCCTGTCCAGGTCTCTCTGGATGGCAGCACGGCCTTCTGGCCTGTCAGCCACTCCTCCCAGTTTGGTGTCGTCAGCAAACTTGCTGATAGTGCATTCTATTCCCTCATCCAAGTCATTGATGAATAAATTAAATAGTAGGGGACCCAGTACTGATCCACTAGGTACAGGCATCCAACTAGATTCTATCCCATTGACCACCACTTTCTGGCTTCTTTCCTTCAGCCAGTTCATGATCCACCTCACTTCCCGATCATCCAGGCCACACTTCCTCAGTTTAGCAGCGAGGATGCTGCGGGAAACTGTCAAATGCTTTACTGAAGTCAAGATAGACCACATCCACTGCTCTACCATCATCCACCCACCTGGTTATGTCTTTGTAAAAGGCTACCAGGTTGGTCAAGCATGACTTCCCCTTGGTGAAGCCATGTTGACTGCCTCTAATGACCCTCTTGTCCTTGATGTGCCTAGAGATAGTGCCAAGGATAACCTTCTGTTGTGCCGGTTTTGGTCTGTCACTCTCCTGTCACCATGTTAGACAAAGCCATGAGTGCTCAGTCACGTGAAAGCCACTTCTTCAAACCTCCCCCCTCCCTCATTGCCCATATTACATTTAAGAGCTTCCTTGTGGCTCCTCCCCCCTCCAACCAAAACCACTCTAAAGAGTAAAATCCCACCAGTTTACCCTGTAGATTAACATGTTGGTTTTTGAACATACTGAGTGCCAGCTCTGTCACTGCCTCAACCATGAAGAAGCAGCCCCACTCCAAGGTCTCCACAGAGTTTGTTCACCTCTTTGAGCCAGCTGTTGGTAACCACAGTACTGGTGATGTGCAATGGAGGGGCCATCGTATCACAGAATCATAGAATGGTTTGCTTTGGAAGGGACCTTAGAGCCCATCCAGTTCTACCTCCCTACCCTGGGCAGGGACACCTCCCACCAGACCAGGTTGCTCAAAGCCCTGTTCACCCTGACCTTAAATCCCACCAGGAATGGGGCAGCCAGAGCTTCTCTGGGCAACCTTGACTTGTAACTGGGAAGCTCTTTCACAAGACTGGTCCAGGGCTGCTCCAGACAGCATCCACAACGTGCGCGTAAGAACACGGGGTTTAAGCAGCACTTCCACAGCTTTCTCCTAGAGAACTGGGATGCACCTCTCCCTCCGATCTTCTCTTCCAGAGCCCGTGGCTCTACTCACCTCTTTCTCCATCACAGCCACTTGCTTCTTGGCCAGCTTCTCCAGCTCAATGGACGAGTTGTTGGCATGCGTCTCCACCTCCTTCTGCAGCTTGAGGCGGTGCTCGTCCATCTCGGCCTTCAACTTGTTTTCCAGGGCGATCAGCTGCTTCTGGTGCTGGCGCCGCATCCGCTTATATCCTGACATCTGTTCCCGCAACTCGTTCTCCTGCTCATGCTCATGGATCTGTCTTGTAACCTGATGTCAGGGAAAGAGGAAGAAGTGCTACAATGGTCTTCCGCACAGACAACATACCTCCGTATGAGGTGCTTACCTGTAGCCAAGGCCCTGCTTTGCTGTACTCTTAAAAAAAGTCAACTTTTGGGGAGGGTTCCAGGTTTCAGAGTGGGCTATTGCTTAATTTCACAAACGAGGCCAAAGCCTTTCTCTCTCCTCACTTTCTCCTCCCCTCCCCAAACTTTAGTGAGAATTTTATGCCTGTCTTCAGTGACACTTTATGACTAAAGGAAACACCACGTTACTTCTGGAAACAAAGGCGGCTGCTGGAACGACCTTCTTCAGACACACAACTTAAATTGTGAAGGCGACGTGGACTTACAAGATGGAATCCCTTTGAGAAACCCCCCAACCCACCCATCCCCTCCTTCCTCCCCAAGTCACCACACTTCCAGTTCAGTCCCTCAATACCTATATTTTCTGTGAAGGAGGACACTCATTGGAATTTCTTAAAATCCCAGAGGATGGCAACCCGAGCTCATTCCCTACCAGAACTGAAAGTTTTCTAACAAGGGAACACTGTTCTGGAACTGTGTGCTCTTAACGAGATGCATCAGATGGTCTGAGCAGATTTTTAAACCCTGCTCAGCTGAAACAAACTCACAAGTTCCACATTCATTTCCGTGCCTAAGTGCATCCATGTGAAAGGAGGAAAAAAAACTCCAGTAAGGTGGGCCAAAAATTTTCAGAAGAAAATGCAAATGATAAGCTTCCATTTCAGAATAAAAAAGCATCAAAGACTTATATTTTTAGTTTTCATATAGTCCCAGGAAAGTCACATATGAAGTTCTGCTGGTATTTTATGATAGACCTGGGAGCCAAAAGCTGGAGCCCTTAGTACATGTGGAGCTGCAGGCCCTGATTCTGTACCAGGGACCTGTCCCTCTCACACTTAACAAGGATGAAATAAAGAGCTTAAGGATGAGGCAAAGAGCTCAGCCCTTTGAAGGTGACCACTAAAGCTTTATGAACCAACAGTCCTTCCTGCAGCCTGCAAGAGCCCAGCCGTGAATTCCTCCATGGCAGTTAAGAGAAAGAACTGGCACCTGCTACAATACTGCTGTCCTTTGAAGGCTATTTTTCCAAGATCTTCAAAGAGAGTTCAGATGTAGGATGGGGGGCACCCACAGACCCGAGGAGCCTCAGAGATGTAGGATGGGGGGCACCTACAACCCAACGAAGCTCAAATTAAACACAAGAGCAGCTGCTTTCCCAAACACCAAACCAAGCCCACTTGCCAGCAGCCCTGTGCTTCAGGTCTAGTAGCTGAGAGGAAGCAGTGATCGAGTCAGAGCTCCAAAAATCAACAAGTTTACCACCACCACTGATGTGCCAGCCAAGGCAGACAGCAGACTGCCACCTGTCTCAGCTTAAATAACCACCAGCACTTGGGAGGGGTGCGAAGAGGAGGTTAGGAAGAGCCTTCCCAAAGCCTTCACCTCCAAACAGATGTGCAACAATTTACAGTAAATAGTTACCAACCACAAAAATTACTGCCAGAGTTCAGGAACAGAAAGGAGACATGGAAGGATAAAGCTCTTGAAATGGACGGTCACTGTTGTCCCCCCAGCCCTTCCAAAGACAACCCCGGAGAGAAAACAAAATGGATAATCACAAAGAAAACAAAGAATTAGTCCGACCCCAGTGCCATGTCAGACTCCTCCACCAAGAAGTGATGATGATGGTGGGTTCAGCACGTGCTAGTGAACTCACATCTCAACTTTGAGGCAAGTGGTGATGCATAAATCACATCCTCCTGGTACAAGGAATTTCGGGATGTCACTTTGAAGTGGACCAGACTGAATGTATATATACTGACGCCTCAGCAACTGGTGTAATACAGCAGCCTTCAAAGGCTGGAGACGAGGTAAGGGAACAGACCCCAAGCCAGGTACCAGGAATACCAGGATCTTCTCGGAGGTGCTGTTTTTGAAGCCCAGCCTTTTTGTGAAGTGGGACGTTCCACACAGCACACTCCGTTCCAAGAAGTCGGCAGAACAAAGCAAAGAGCAAGAGCGTAAGAAAAATGGATCTAGGAATCCACTTGCAATTCTTTCCAGTCTCCCCTTTGGTCTCATCTCCAACGAGATTTAGAACGTGCACTTCTTTCATCTACAGTGAGAACCTTTGTCATTGTTTCTGCTGCTCCTGTGCAGCCCATTTCCAGTTCTGCTCAACTTGTCTCCGTCAGGACAAGAATTCCATCTTTGAAAGCCTTCACATTTCTATTCCTAATATCCAATCTAAATCTGCTCTTCTCCAGCTTGAAGCCGTTGCCCCTAATGGCTAATGTCATGCAAACTAACATCTGCACGCACATGCTAAAGGCCTAATTTATCTCCGTACTCTCAAATCCACTCTTCAGAATGCTGTCTCCGAAGACAAGGTCTCCAAATGGTGATCCCAGAGAATGGATGAAATTGGAAGAAGCTAACGTTAGGTACTGAATACGACCGATTCCGTACCGGAGAAGAGCTTCAGACCAAGCATGTCAACACATCAACGAACCAAGGATTATGGTTTTTAAAATGAAGCCCCTCATAAACGAACAACTGGAGGGACCATTTTTAAAAGAGAGGTTTTTGGCAAGTTCTAGCAATCACCTTTTTGGTGTTCTTAGACAAAGGCACTTGGAACNGGGGGGGGGAGGGGAAGATGACGACTGAATTGGTCATTGAAAAATTTGTTCTCCGCATAACCAGAAAACCTGCTGTTTCCTGAAGCTCTACCTGCAGCAGGCCATAATCAATAAGGTCACCAGCAGAACCAAAAAACCTGCATAAAATAGGACAGTTTTTATTAAGGCGAGACACTTTCTCGGTTTCTTATCTCTCTGTATCTTTGGCAGTCGCAGAACCGAGAAGTGAGATGCTTTTTCCACCCTACTCCCACAGGTAACTCACTCGCCATAAAAATCCAACCTTTCTCTTTCATCCCAAGACTTTATGCAAGGAAGTTGGGCTTACAGCTTCTCCTCCAAACCAGCAGCTCTTTAGAGATTCCTCTTCTACGCTGTTTAACCAAGAAAGCAAACACAGGGATTGATATTCTCACCTCTAAAGAACCAAACCGAAGTACTGAGCTGCCCTTTGCTGGACGAGGCAGAGAACTAAAGAGGAGAACTTTGAGATGAGGGAGAAAAATTCTGGATTTTCAGAGCAAAGATCTATCAAGGGAACAGCTAGAGGAGTCCATGAGGAGAAAGTCAAACCACACGGAATAAGATGTCTATTGCTTCAGCAGAAGAGGGTGCAGGAAAAGAGCCATCGTGTAACCATCCTCTGGTTTTGGAGTCACATTGTCCTGGTGTCGTTTTAACAGCCACAGCCAGAGAAGGCTGCTCACACAGACCCAGACATTTGGCTTCGCAGAGCTGGGATGAGATCACATAATTCTTTTGCTGGCATTTGGATTTCAAAGAGAATGCCAGCGCCTTCCATTGAGTCCACACTCTCTGATCTTTCTATGAAATTTTAATTATTAGATCATTTCATTTGAAAACTGTAAAAGCAGCTATCGAGGAAATGCATGAGGAAGGGAGGGGGGGAGAGGGGGAGTCAAGGGGTCAGGTATGAAAGACATCCAGAAACGCACAGTGATGTATTTCTGCACGTATTTAAAAACACACCTTTCACTTGGAAACGTTGACAGGTGCTTAGTCTTATCAACGCCCTTCTTTTTAAACACAGCCTCAGGAAGCCGTGTTTAAGTCTTTCAAGGCTCAGATTTCTAGTTGTAACTTTTAATTTACCCATCACTGATAGTCTGCAAAATGATACAGAGACGTAGCAGGCAGCTGATCTCCATTTCAGATAGTACCTTCCACTGCAACACGGGGTATTTTCCACCACTGTTGCAAGGGAGCGATGGTTACTATTGCCACAAGTAAAACACACACACAGAGCAAGCAGAAAGGGTGGTCCACACAATGACCAAAGAGAAAAGCAGTCCAGAAAAAGTGACTATTAAAATCACTATTTGAGTTAAGACCAAAGATAAGCTCCTTCAGCTTTCTTAACCACATTTGCTCATTTTTTTCATTATTAT
This sequence comes from Nycticryphes semicollaris, assembly GCA_013400055.1. NCBI lineage: Eukaryota > Metazoa > Chordata > Aves > Charadriiformes > Rostratulidae > Nycticryphes > Nycticryphes semicollaris. Next base: position 1,155,326 of record VXBJ01007791.1, on the reverse strand, counting down.
TAATATTTTTTTAACCTGAGTATTATAAAAGCTTCATTGAAAGACTAGAGAGTTACATTCCCCAACCTGTTTCTTTGCGGGTAGCTCATGTCACTACTTTATCTGGAAGCCTGTCCAGTTTTCTTCTCATTCATGGGATGTTTTTACAGAGGCATCCCACTTCAAACCACTGGGACATCTGGTGGGTAGAGCCGTCTAATGCAGTTCTCCTGCCTGTAACCCCTACTACTCTCGCCAACTGGCACTTGGTTTTAGAACAAGACCCAAATTCCAAATAGAGAGCATCCTTTGGGGAAATGTCAGTCTTTGCTCCACCTGCAATATCCTGACCTAAGGGTGAATAACAAGGACTAGAGGGCCCCAGACCCTGGCCTCCACCATCAGAGGAACTGCTGTGAAGCAACACGCATACCCTCCCCACCCCAAGTCCCCGGACTCGGTGCTGTTCCTCTCACGTTAGGGGGTGGTGGTTCAGCAAATCCCACAGGGAGAAGGTTTTTTTTTTACACCCAAATATCATCCTGTATTTTTGAATTTAGGGTCAGAACACTCCCTTTTTTGGAGGCTCTGCAATACGGGCCACCTGATGCTCTCAATGGCGTAACCTTTCTGTGCCCTGCTGCTGGGAAACCAGCTGATGGCCGGCAGCAGCGAGGTAGGGAACCAGCAAAGCACGTTGATTCGCTTCGTTTTTAACACTGTGGGATTTCGAGGCCCATTCACACAGGATTCAATTATTTTTTTATTTATTTTTTTTTTAAGATACCGCTGAAAGAGCAAATTAACAGAGAGATGGAAAAAAAAAATAATCAAACCCCACCAGTCTGAATTTCTGGTTTCACGCTCGAAGTTTCAGACACGTTTAGGTCATTGTCCCCACAGCAGCTACGTGGCTGGCCTTGCCCTCCACGCAGATATTTGAGCGGGAGAGAAGGGGACAGAGAAGTTTTCCCTCGGCTAGCAGAGCAGCAGCATTCGGTGCCACTGCCCACTGACATCATCCAGCCACCGAGCGGTGAGATCCAACGCAGGGTGACAAAACAAACCCACCAGAAGTGTCCTGACCGCCACACCGGTGCTTCAAACCCAGGCACGTTCACTGGCATTCTTTACATGCTGTGCCACGGGTTTCAACTTAGCCTTTTTGAATTCTGGGTTGGAACACAAACAGGTGGAAATGAAAAGATTATTAGTGGGAAAAGCCCACCACAAGGTGAATGAACTGTTTGTAAAAGCGGGGAAACTTTTCCCCCACAAATATCCTCAGAACTTAAGCACCAGTAACACCTCCCGCAGTACCAAGGTGGTGCTTTGGGAACTTCCCTCTATACTGGGAGGGGGAATTTTGTGCACATGGTGGGGACAGCAAAGCTCTTCTGTGACACGTACTACCACGTGCTTTTCCAAAGGTCGGCTGGCCAGTAAGCTAACTGGTGGGACTTCCTTCTCCCCCAAAAGACACTGTGGTGTCTGTGTACTGCTCACCCTAAACCACCCAGCAGGAGCCCAGACACGCTCCATATCAGAGCATGTTCCACAGAAAACCAAAAAAAGGAAAGTTCTTCAAAAAGTCTAGCACCTTCCCCATCCAATATTAATTTTATCTTTATCATCATTCAGTCACTGAAGCAGAGAGATTTCACCAGATCCAAGAGACTACGGAATTGAAGTAGACAGTCCCAGCCCCACAGGAGGCTGCCATGGGATTTAGGAGTGACCTTGGGACATTGGCTGCCTTCCCCAGAGCTGAGAGGTCTGGGAAGACCTCACAGTTCGTACCAGCATCTTTGATAAGCTCCTAAGGTGGCCTTGCCAAGCAGTACCTTGAAAGCCACCCAAAGTAGCCCAGGGGAGACATACTGAAGGAAGACAGGAGTTATGGACTCTGCTGCTGAAGGCAGGCCAGAAGGTGCAGCAGCTTTCCACAGGGAGTAGAAGAACGTGAATATATTCAACATGCACATCTATTTATCAATCAAATTGTGAATACATTCAGAGTGTGATACTTGAGCCATTCATCACTTCTTCCCTCCAGCCAACCCAACTGGATCCTACTCTCATTTGCTCAGTGCAGGCAATAGTGTTGGCGCTACTGGGTGCATGCACACATACAAACACGCGGAAAATTCACAAGGCAGAGGGTCTCCAGGAGACCAGAGATGCTGCCTGTGTCAGCTGTGCTGCACAAAGTCCTCTAATGAACACATTTCTAGGTCACTCTTTGAACTGGGGGAGGGGGAGGGTAGGAGGGAGGAAAGGAGGAGCTGGGGACACTGGCCTGGGGAGCACTCAGCGTCCAGTACACCTGGCAAAAAAAGAGGAGAACTGGGATGCTCTCCTCAAATCTCAGCCCATGAAGCATCTGAACAGAAGTCTGAATGCCACAGCATCATTTCAGATTTTAACAGCAGCAGCAACCACCACACAGAGAAATTGTGGCTATGGGCACTGCTGCTGCTGTTTCTCCTCCATTCACAACCTTTAGCTGTGGGTCACACACATACACACACACACACACTCCGTCTTGTGCAGGGAGAAGAGGGGAAGCGATTGGGAGGATCAAGAAATGGTGGTACAGCAGGAAAAAAAAAAACCCACCCCACCACTCGGGCAGGGTGAAGAGAGAAGGGGAGGGCTCGCTGGTGTAATTTCGGGGTTGGTCTAGGATGATGTCATAGCACTGAGCAAGTGCCGTGGCCAAACGCCGGGCACTTCCTAACGCTCCCCCGTCCATCTGACCTCTAATACTAGTGGCCTGAAACGTTTCAGGTGGCATTTATTTTAGCTTTTGGGGCCATTTCCCCCCTACACACACATACACACTATCCCTCAAAGCCGCGGCTGCCGCCCGCAGCCCGTGCGGATGGGAGGCTGGGGGAGGCGGCACGATAACTAACTCTTCCGGCACACACCCCTTTCCCTACTACAAAGGCATCCTCGGCAATCACATTTGCAATAGTACAAATCTTGATGGATTCATCCTAACCACCCCCCCCTCTAACCACCCCCCATTCCTCCCCACAGCCCGCCGTAAAGCCCTCTTATCGCAACCCAGCCATCCTTGCTGAGGGATCGAGCTGAAAAATGCAGTCACGGTATGGTTGCTTGAAATAAATGAATGAATGAATGGGGGGGGGGGGGGGGGAGGGGGGAGAACCCCCAAAACCAAACAAAAACCCACCACAAACCAGGCAAGCGGCGGTCTTATTGTCTCAAACCTCATCTCCATCCCTCCCCCCCAGCACATTTGACACGAGCCCACAGACACACTTTATGCACATGCAAATAAATACATTAACAAAAGAGATGGGGAGGAAAAGGGGGGAGTGGGAAAGGGGAATATGAGATTATATTAACTTCATCCAGGAAAGTGCCTGGAAACACATACTGGAACTATACACTGGAAACACACAGAGAAATGAAATACAGTCTGCACATTTTACATCTCACACACAGAGCTAAAATACCTTTCAGTGCAATACCTAGTTGCTATGCCAACACACACACACACAAATATAATCAATTAGAAGGGGGGGGAGGAGGGCAGGAAGGGAATAAAATAAAAAAAATAAGATAAATAAGGGTGCCCCCCCCCCACCAAACGTGCAGAGGGGCGAGGGGAGCGGGAGGTGGGGTGGGGTGGCTGCTTACCAAAGATGCTGATTTGATTGTGGCAAAGCGCTCTCGGTTCCGGTAGTGGAGGGCCTGATTCTGCACTGACTGGGTAGGCCGCACCTCAGGCCTGCGATCCCTGTGGCCCACCTCATCCCTTATAAATACATGATCCTGCAGAAATGGATAAAAACAAGGAGAAAGTCCGGCTGTGCTCTCCCGGCGGCGGCGGTGGCGGCTGCTGCCTGTCTCTCAGCCCGCTGTCTGCACCAGCGCCGCTGTAGGAGAGGCATAGTTCAGCTGGCTCTAGCCCCGGCAGCTCCCACCGTCCAAAATGAATAAGCAACACATTGCAGGCTGGGGTTCGGCGGCACGTCAGCTGATCGCCAGCGGGGATGCCTGCTCCAGCCCTGCCCGGCTGCTGCTTCAAGGGATTTGGGGTTGGTTTGCTTTTTTTTTTTTTCCTGGTATTACATATGTGCAAAAAAATAAAAGAAAATAAAAACACCCAAACGAAATAATAATAATAATGATAAAAAAAAAAGCAGGCTCAAAGCATAAAGCGACGCAGAGCGATGGGACTCCTCGGAAAGGTCGGGTTCAAGCACTGCAACCGAGCAATCCCGTCAGAAACGTGATTTCCATCTCTAGCAAAGAAGGTGCTGTTCCCTTTTAAGACCGGAGCAGCATGGTGCCTCATTCCCTTGGCCGAGCGGTTGGTCCCCGGCGGGGTTCCTTTGTCTCCCGTTCGCTATCTGCTGCGAAGGACCAGCATCCCGGCTAAACCCATGGCAGGCTGGGGAGGACCAAGAAAGCCTCCCTCACCGCTCAGGGATCCTGCTTTCCAGTCATGATCCTGCACAGTTCTAGCACTTTCTCTCCACAGCCCACAAAGGATTATTATTTTTTTTTTATATTTATTTATTTTTTTTCCCCCCTTTTAAAGCAACAGCTCACAGGTTTTAGCACAAATGGTACCCGGTGCAACCTCCCTATTGCATCTGTGAAACGGCACAGGCAAGTTTTCCCAACGGGAGCAAAGCTCTTGTTGGGCATCCAGAGGAGAGACCCTCGACGGAAAGGCTGGTGGAAAACACCATCCCAATCTCACTAATCGGAACGGTGACTGCACCCTTCAGGAGGGAGCAGCCTTCAGGCACCCGGCACCTCCAGGCAGCCAGTCCCACCAGCTTTGGGCTCCTTCGGGCACTTCGCTGGCACATCTGCCACGCTGTCACCTCACCACTGCTTCACACCTCCCCATCTTCGAGTCCCAGCTCTTAGAAAAGCTCAAAGGAAAACTGAGGTTCATCCTAGATTGAATCAAGTTTCCCCACAGTCAGTGGTGCAAAATTCAGGCCGCAAGTGCCTACGCCAAAAGGAAGAAGATGCCAAGGCCTTGCAGAGAATGGCTGCGGTGGGTGTCTGCAGGTGAGCAGAAGCAGCTTCAACACCCTGCCATACCAGAGCAGACACCAGTAAATCACACAGAATCACAGGGATTGGAAGGGACCTTGACAGATCATCCAAGTCCAACTCCCCTGCCAGAGGTCAGAAAGCCCAAAGGTGAGAAATCAGCTGACACGGAGCAGCTTCTCCACCATGGCACTGCCATCGTTCTGATGGTCCTTTCTCACTCTGCAGACACTGGGTTCCCTTCTCTGCTGCCCCTCAATTCCCAGCTGGGTCTAGCCCAGACCCACACAAATTTATAGAATGGTGTGGGTTGGAAGGGACCTTCCAGTTCCAACCCCCTGTCCCCTGGGGCGGGGACACCTCCCACCAGACAAAATCACTCCAAGCCCCGTCCAACCTGGCCGTGAACCCCTCCAGGGATGTCACAGCCCACAGCTTCTCCAAGCAACCTGGGCCAGGGTCCCACCACCCTCAGAGTGAAAAATCTCTATCTAATACCTCATCTAAATCTCCCCTCTTTCAGTTTAAAACCGTTACTCCTTGTTCAACATGATTCTGTAAATTACTTCAGGCAAAAGACAAAGAGGTAGAGAAATGCGGAGATAAAGAGCTGAACAACACTTTGATTTAAAGTCCTTTACACCCAGGGTCTTTTCCCAGAGTCTTCATTTTGGGCACTTAAACTCCACGCTCACCTTCCACTTGCCTTTGCAGGGAGAGAGCGCCACCACCACCACCACAGAACCCAACCTGCACCGGCTCCCTCTGTAACCCATCCGAGGGAGACAGAACAAGCTCTCGCAGTTAAAAAGGACAAGCTCTCCACAGAAGAACAGAGCGTAATAAAAAGCTGTGGTTTCATTTCATCCTTATACTAGACTTTTAGTTGCGCTGCCTTAACCAGGGGAAGAAGGCAGCGTTCCAGAAAGGCAATTACTGGCAATTGGGCTGATCTTAAGATTTTCAGCTTGTGCGCGTTCATAGGACAGGCAGGGCTCTCAGACCCACGCTCTTCCCTGAGAAAGGTACATCTTAAGCTCTGAGAACAGCCACACTGAGGAGAAAAAATAATCTTGATTAAACATTTAAAGTTTCACAGTGTTGCTCAGTTTAATTTGACCGCGGCTTCACTGGGAGAATATCAATCCCAGGTTTTCTGTTGCTTTGCAGCACTCTCGTCTATCACCCAGGTGTAAGATGGATTCTGTGAAATACAATTGGGCTACCCCAGAGAGCCCAAAGCAGAGGGGCTGGCTCCTAACATCACCTTTTAGCCTGGTGTGGCTACTGATACGTTCTGGGAACCTTCCGGCACAAGAACACCCCAGAGCCAGGCAAGGGGTGATGCTGAGCTTGGCCTTTGGCTCTCCAAGAAGCGTCCCTGCAGAGATAAACCCAGCTCTTCAGGGCTTGTGCAAACACAGCCCCAGGTGAAAACACCAGTATGAACCAGGCCAGGGCGAGGGGGAGGAGTGAGTACCTGCAAAAGGGATCTTCATTACAGCACCTCATATGCAAAATAAAGCTGAGCAAGTGTTCCATGGTAAAGGGCTAGAGAACAAGACTTCCCACCTGAACCACAGAGGACCTGCACTATTTAATGTATTACCCCTACTATTTAATTTATTCATCAATGACTTGGATGAGGGAATAGAATGCACTATCAGCAAGTTTGCTGACGACACCAAACTGGGAGGAGTGGCTGACAGGCCAGAAGGCCGTGCTGCCATCCAGAGAGACCTGGACAGGCTGGAGAGTTGGGCGGGGAGAAATTTAATGAAATATAACAAGGGCAAGTATAGAGTCTGGCATCTGGGCAAGAACAGCCCCAGGTACCAGTACAAGTTGGGAACTGACCTGTTGAAGAGCAGCG